>CAIGRF010310793.1:0-27531 GCA_903798235.1 Fraxinus ornus | reverse complement strand
ATGCACGGGCATTTGACTAGTGATGTAGAATCAATCTTGCTTTAAAGGACTAAATATCATCGTCACAAAGAAATCGGCCAACGAAATTTCTGATTTGTATGCAAAGCTTCAAACCCAAAATTTTTAGAAGAGAAATTTCAAGAATGGATGAAAGAAGAAAGTTTTATATATAGCTCTTAGCCGTGGAAAGTAAAAACGTTTGCTATTTTCTAACTAAATAGCAAGTCAAGATTTTATTTTCATTGTCGATTATCCTCTCCTAAATTATAATTATTCATATGACAAATTAAGAAGCAAAAGTAGCAAAAACAGGATACTGTCATTGCACTATTGAGATAATAACACAGCATGTTTGTAAACATACCAAAAATATTGACAAAAAGATGAAAATAAAACAGTCAACATAAACCAAGTCTGCCCTTGCACTAACTATTCACATAAATAACTGAACATTAGTTAACTGTTTCTACGCGTCTATGCGATCACCACCATACCTTTCAATTTCTTGTGTCGCCTTACGTCACGTGGTACTAGGTCAAAATCCATATCATATGCTTCAATCAAATTTTTGCATCCATGTTTGAATAGTTGACAGGCCAAGTGAGGTTTAAATGTGTTAATTTGGATCAAAGTTCTCTATCATTCCTTCAGTTTTTTCCGTTTATAGTGTACTCAGTGAACTTTAGCAAATAAGCCGCAATCATGGCTGCGACATTGAATGAAAAAAGTTATTAGGGACTATAGATATGAACCCACACGTGGTGTGAGGGTCGGCCGACCCGATGTCATACACGGAAGGAGCCTGCGTAACCTCGTTTGCAAATATCCCACTCGAACCCCCACAGGAGAGGTCACCTATCTGAACCCATGCGATTGAAAAGAGATTGATGGACAACACTGTTGGCACCGCCGCTATGGACCTACGTCGTCCCATCGCTGGCAGAAAGACAGTATTTGAAGATCTTAGTATTAATGGCATGATTGGTTGACAGTTAGGATGTGATGTATTTGCTAAGCAAATGATGCCACGTATTTTATCATCTAACGGCCTCTACTCATTGTATTCAACTATAAAAACATACACTTGACACAATTTGAAATTAATGCAGGTTTATGCACTCAAAGAAAACTTGGGCACTCTCTATTTAAAAGTTTACTTCTCAAAGCCGACCCCATTTTTTATAATAAAAATAAACATATTGCAAATCAAGACACTTGGAATCCTTCTTTTCTGTTGGACCATTTTTTGGGGTCAACAGATTGGCGCCGTCTGTAGGAATCTTTGGTACCATAACCACGTACATCCTAGTGGTAAAAGTCACCCTAAGAAAGCATTGAAGAAAGGTTTCGATTCTTGAAAAGGAATCATCATGAGGAGGTAGCCCAGAACATAATGAGTTCGAGTCACCAGGGAATGCACCACGAAGGGGAGCAGCGAGGGGCTTCTGAAGAAGAGGTCCTTCGAACGAATGTAAATATACACCATCCCCATCATCGCCATAAAAGAGGAGGTACCGCTATGCGTTTGGCACAAAGGGTTGGGGAAATGGCTGAGAACATGATAAACATCGTCCAACAGAACGCCACCATGCAACAACTGTTAATGCAGATACAACGACAAGCCGGACCCCGTGCGCCCCAGCAAGGAGCTTTTCACCAGGAGGGCGAGGAAGTCAACACGACAACATACCCTCAAAGATACGAAAGAAATGACCCCGCAGAAAGGGAAGTAGGAATTAACACTTCTACCAATTATGTTCCTAGCCAACTCGGTGGCGACGCACATACGAAAGGAAGCCTTCCCCCAGAACACTAGCAAGAACATGGACCACAGAGATCCACCGGTGTCTTTGACAGGATTGGGCCTTCCAGGCCTAGAAATAGGCCGCAACAGCCTCCTCCCGTTCAAAGAGCACAGAGTTAAAACATGGAGTATGAACCCTAGGGGGTCCAATCGCCACCTAGGAAGAGGCGTGAGAGAAGAGATGCTGCGAATACGAGAAATCAGGCCAACGCAGCACAGCCTCGATATCAAGCAGACGAAAATGATTCTGATGGCCCCTGCAGATCATTTGAACTGGATGACGACGACAAAAGTTTACCCTTTTCCAGAGAGCTGCGAAGTGCCCCGATCCCCAGCCACTTCATCCCCCCTAAGATACCTAAATATGAGGGTAAAGACGATCCAGCTAAACATCTCAACAATTACAAGACCCAGATGTCTCTAAAGGGAGCCTTGCCAGCATTAAAATGCAGATCTTTCCACCTCACACTGACGGGGCGGTAGAAATACGATACAGTCGCATTCCCGCGGGCAGCATCAGGAGTTGGCCGGAGCTAAAGAAGGCCTTCCTGAACCAATACTTGTCTAGCAAGGAGGGAGAGACCCCAATCCAAAGGCTGTAAGACATGAGGCAACATGCAGGGAAAACTCTAAAGATTTACTTGGCTCGTTTTACAGATGAAATGACATATTACGAACAAGTCATGGATAGGGAATCCCTTTCTGCTCTAAAGGGAGGCCTTAACATGAACATACTATTTTGGAGGGACGTGCGTAACAAGAATCCCACCACCTATGACGCATTGGTAGAAATGATGAGAAGTGAGATCGTTAATGAGGAACTAATAGATCATCGTAACCGGACTTCGATGGGGCTCCCACCACCCCAAAGGCACAGAAGGGGTCATGTGTCCCACCTGGTTGACCAACAATGGACTCAAGTAGGGCATACCATAGCCCTTACCTCAGGCCGGCGCTGGCCACCGCGATATTGAATGATGTGCCCTCTTTGGCGTATGAAGAGGCTGGTCCTGACACTCGCAAACCACCCAGTTTGCCCAAAGAAATGGGTAAAGGTCGGACAAGGGGTGGAGAGCATAGAAATAGGCAGTATTGCACCTATCATCAATCCACCGAACATAGCACTGAAAATTGTTTAATCAAACAGCATCGTGGAGAACGAGTTGATCCTCCTATCGGAGGAAGAAATACCCACCACTCCCCCGGGGATGGTCCTCCGCCTTGGTATGAGCTTCGATACAATGAGGCAAGGCGAAGTCGTCGAAATGAATCCTCCAGGAGGGAGCGTGAAGAGGACAAAAGTAAGGCAAGGGATAAAAGGCCCAGGAGGGAACTTCCAAGCGACACAGGGAATGTGCCTATTAAGGAAATTGACACCATTATTGGCAGACTCCATGTCGGAGGAAGTTCCAAGAACGCCCTGAGAAACTACGCGAGAGAAGCCAAAGACCCCCCATGCTGAACTGCTAAATCAGTGATGGTCGAAGTTCTAGAGGCACTCTACCTATCACATTTTCATCAGAAGATTCCTTGGGAGTCCATTACCCACATTGCGACGCTTTGGTAGTCCGCGCCATCATAGCTAGAAATGGGCTCAAGCGCATGCTAGTTGATAATAGGAGCTCCGTTAACATACTCTTTGGGACCACCTTTGACAAGATGACAGTAGATCACGAGCTCGCTCCCATGACCGTCCCTCTATAAGATTTCATCGGTGATAGCATCATCCCAAGAAGAAGGATCACATTATCTGTAGAAATGGAGGAGTCTCCCTTCAAAGCTCAACATTTTATGGAGTTTCTGGTGGTGGATCACAGGTCCGCTTACCATGGAGTTTTAGGATGACCCACCCTTAGGGAGCTAGAGGCTGTGACTTCCATACACCACCTATGTATGAAGTTCCCCACGAGGGAAGGAATCGCTACGGTCTGAGGCGATCAAGCGGGTTCAAGAGAGTGCTACTTAAGCTCTTTGAGAAAGTTCGAACCCCGGAGGGTTAACATGGTCCTGATAGATGCAGAAATGGCTGACGTACCTGAAGAAAGTATTACCCCTAAATAAGGAGAAGACGTCAACATGATGGATGCCCCTGAAGAAGGGATGGTCAAAGTGGACTTAGATCCCAGGATCACCGAATCAAACTCGCAGGCTACTCCAGTGGATGAGTTGGAACCTTTTTCCTATAAACCAGGAAGACCCCTTTAAGTCGCTGCAAATTGAGAAAGAACTAGGCTCAGAGCTGAAGGCCAAGCTAAAGAGTTTTCTACTCGACAACTTAGATATCTTTGCTTGGAAACACGAAGACATGACAGCATTGACCTAAAAATCAGTTGCCACCAACTCAACATAGATCCCAAATCCACTCTCCAGAGGTAAAAGAGGAGAGCCCTAAACCCGAAGCGATACACTGCACTAAAAGAAGAAGTGAACAGACTAGTAAGGTTATCCAAGCAGTCCGAAGCAAGGTATCTAAAGTGGGTATCCAACCCAGTTCTGGTAAACAAGGCTAACGGAAAATGGAGGGTATGCGTGGACTTTTTCAACCTCAATCAAGCATGTCCAAAGGACAGTTTTCCACTTCCAAGGATCGACCGGCTAGTCGATTCCACTGCGTCGATTCCACTGCGGGTCATGAGTTATTAAGCTTTATGGATGCCTATTCAGGATACAACCAGATTTCCATGCATCCTACCGATGAGGAATACGCCTCGTTTATACCTAACAGGACGACTCGCAGCGTTGGGGTGAACCTATTCAGGATACAACCAGATTTCCATGCATCAATCAGCGGGGCATTGAGGCGAACCTAGAAAAGATCAAAGTATTGTTAAGCATGAGGTCTCCCAACAAGTTAAATGAAGTACAATACCTAACAGGACGACTCGCAGCGTTAAATCGCTTCATCTCAAAAGCCAGCGATAAGTGTCTCCTTTTCTTCAAGGCCTTGAAAGGGGAAAAAAGGTTCCAGTGGAGTGAAGAATGCGAAGAAGCATTCCAAGGACTAAAGAAGCACCTGGGACAGGCCCCACTTCTTTCCAAGCCGAAAGAAGGCAAAACCCTGGCACTATACTTAGCTGTGAGCACCGATGCAATAAGTTCGATGCTCATGAGGGAAGATGATAATCTATAATTGCCAGTTTACTATGTCAGTAAAACTCTCCGCCAGCAGAGAAGCGTTACACTGATATTGAAAAACTAGCCTTATTGCTAATGGTTGCCTCCAGAAAGTTGAGGCCCTACTTCCAAGCCTATAGCATCCGTGTCTTGACGAGTCTCCCTCTCAGACAAGTACTTCAAAAGCCAGACGCTTCTGGGAGATTAATGAAATGAGCTATGGAGCTGAGTGAGTTTGACATATCATACCGACCCAGAACCGCTATAAAGGGGCAAGCGTTGGCGGATTTTGTAGCCGAATTCGGGGAGGCAACAGATATCAACATTGCCATGGAGTCTGCGGAGCCTCTAACCTGGATGTTGTTTAGGATGAGTCGGCTGGAGAAAACGGCTCAGGGGCCGGAGTGTTATTGGAAAGCCCAGAGGGCCACAAGCTTAATTGCGCAATGAGGTTCGGATTCAAAACCTCCAACAACGCGGTCGAATACGAAGCGCTCCTAGCTGGCCTCAGATTGGCCAAAGAAATGCAGGTTAAAAGTCTGGCAGTCCGAAGCGACTCTCAACTTGTGGTGGGACAAGTCAACGACAACTTTTCCGCTAAAGACAAAGGTATGACGGCCTACCTGAAAAAGGTAAGAGAGCTGATTCCTTGCTTCGACAAATTCAAACTGATCCAAATCCCCAAAGCAGAAAACTTAAATACGGACGCACTATCAAAACTGGCTAGTAGCAAAGACTCAGAGTTACTCAAATTCGTACCAATCGAGTACCTCCCAGGCCCTCTACAGCCAAACTAGAAGAGGTGTTGTGGATCGAAGAAACTCTCCATTGGATGAAACCCATCTTGGTATACCTCACAGATCATATCCTCCCGAAAAACAAGCAAAAAGCCCATAAAATCAAGCGCAAGGCCGTTCACTATGTGATTAAAGACAAAATCTTATACAAAATAGGGTTTTCATCGCCCCTCCTGCGATACACCGGAGGGAACGAAGCGGAATATGTTCTGAAAGAGATACATGAAGGGATATGTGGTTGTCACACTGGAGGCTTAGCACTAGCCCAGAAGGTCCTAAGGTAGGGGTACTACTGGCCTACCCTGAAGAAGGACGCCATCAATTTCGTAAAAAGGTGCGATAAATGCCAGCGTTTCTCTCCCATTCAAAAGCAACCATCCACTGAACTCACCGTGGTATCTAACCCATGGCCCTTTCCTAAATTGGGGGTCAACTTGATAGGGCTTATGCCCAAAGGAAAGGGAGGAGCTAGTTATGCGGTTGTCTCCATCGATTATTCTACTAAATGGGTTGAAGCTGAACCGCTAACTAAAATCACCGAGGCTCACACATCGAAATTCCTGTGAAAGAATATTATATGCCGATTCAGAATTCTCCATTCGATAGTTCAGATAATGGACGACAGTTTGATAACAAGAGGCTTCGCGACCTCTGCGACGAATTGGGCATCAAGAAACACTTCTCCTCCCCTCACCACCCTCAGGCAAACGGTTAGGTTGAGGCTGTCAACAAAACCATAAAGTACCGCTTCAAGAAGAAATTGGTCGAGTCAAAAGGAGCATGGGTAGATGAGCTCCCAAATGTATTATGGGCGATTAGGACTACAAGCCGAACAGCGACCGGAGAGACCCCATTCTCCATGACTTATGGAGCAGAAGCAATGAGCCCGGTAGAATTAGAATTGCCCTCACCCCGGCGCTTGCAATTCAATGAAATCTCTAATGAAGAAATAAGATGGGTGAACTTGACTTCCTTGAAGAAAGGAAAGAGGCCTCACAAGTTAAGCTAATGATGTACCAAAGAAAGATGATTCGGTACTACAATGCTAAAGTTAGGCGAAAATCCTTCAGAAGAGGTAACTTGGTACTCTGGAAGGTATTCTTATCCTCAAAGGAGCTTGGATTGGGCACGCTAGGTCCAAACTAGGAAGGACCGTATCGCATTACGGACGAAGTCCGGCCATGGACATTTTTAATTGAAAATCTGGACGGAAAAACTCAGCCCCATCCATAGAATGTAGAACATCTGCGCATGTATTACCAATAAGGCATCGTTTGTATGTGTGTAGCTTGTGATCAATAAATATCCTATTGCTTAGGTATAACCGGGTCATATTTCTCCATCAAAGGTAAAAATATGGCGAGCTATATCTCCATCAAATTATTAATTATGACAAGTTCATAAATTATCAATTAAGTATAACCGGTTCATATTTCTCCATCAAAGATAAAAATATGGCGAGCCCATATCTCCATCAAATTATTAATTATGACAAGTTCATAAATTATAAGTTAAGTATGACCGGCTCATAATTCTCCATCAAAGGTAAAAATGTGGCGAGCCCATATCACCAAATTATTAATTATGACAAGAGTACAAGAANCGGCTCATATTTCTCCATCAAAGGTAAAAATATGGCGAGCCCATATCTCCATCAAATTATTAATTATGACAAGTTCATAAATTATTAGTTAAGTATGACCGGCTCATATTTCTCCATCAAAGGTAAAAATATGGCGAGCCCATATCTCCATCAAATTATTAATTATGACAAGTTTATAAATTATCAGTTAAGTATGACCGGCTCATATTTCTCCATCAAAGGTAAAAATATGGCGAGCCCATATCTGCATCAAATTATTAATTATGATAAGTTCATATATTATCAGTTAAGTATGACCATCTCATATTTTTCCATCAAAGGTAAAAATGTAGCGAGCCCATATCTCCAAAATTATTAATTATGACAGAGTTCATAAATTATCAACAACGTACGAATAAGACGAACCTATACAACAACTGCAACGATTATCGCGGTGGAACATCCAATCTATTTCATTGCAGGTCGTCAACACTATCGTTTGTGGGCCTATATTACGAAGGAAATACCAACAACTTTAAATTATGAAGGACAAGCACGAAATCAATTACATTGAAAACAATAAATTTTACAAAGGAGAAGCTAATTAATACAAGGAACCTAATCCACACGCACTACATCCTCCCTTGGGGACCCTTCCAAGACATCGGATGCCACCGCCCCGTCACCTTCGATTGTAGGGGTCGAAGGCTCTGCCGGCAAGAACCCATCCCTTAGGGGAGATAAATCCAACTGAGGGTGCACCTCAGCCAATCTAGCAAAAACCTCCTCATATGCGACCCTCCGCCAATGAATTTCCAGTCCATCGTACTCCGCAGTTTCATGGAAGTGGGCCACATAGTTATGAACCGCTGCATCCTCAGCCATTTTCAACCTTTCGTCAAAAGTCGACGCCTCAGCTTGCAACTCGTCAACACGAGCCTTCAATTTCCCTTTCTCTTTGTTGGTCTCCTCTAGGGCTGACGAAGCGATCTTCTGAAGGTTATCTAAGTTTTCGACACGCTTCATCAAGGCATTAACATCTGCCTGGCAGAGGTGGATCTCATCTTTTAGTTTCTTATTTTCCTTAGAAAGTGCCTCTACCTTGGACTCAGCCTCTGTAAGCTTCAAGCTTCAGCAGCCTTTTTAGCAGAAGAGGCCTCAACATTGGCCTTAATGACGGAAAACTCGCATTTTGGGCTCGATGAGAGTAATTATTAACAACCTTCTGCATCCATCTCGCCTACATTTGGGCAGTAATGAAGAAATTTTGGGAACGAGCCTGCATAGCGAGACTAGCCTCTATCAAGTCCACTATATCACAGGACTCAGCGTGGGTAAAGTATTTATCTCCAATACTTATGACTTAAGCTCGTCATCCCTTGGGCTTCCACCGGAAGCATCTCCAAAAATGATGAGGCAATTTCATCAGTTTGCCCTTCCAAGAAGTTTTGGGCCTTCACGTCACTCGAAGTGTTCGGGTCGGTGGGTTTCTTTTTCTTCTTTCTTTGGAGGGAGGTCCCTTCCTCTATTACCTCTTCGCCCTCCGCCGCTTTAAATGAAGAAAGAAGCTCAACCACCATAGGCCTCTTCAACAATTCGTCCAGAGTAGTTTGGCGTTTGGGTGGAGGCAGGGGACTGACATTTTAGAAAGAACCAGTCTTCTCTTAGGAGGTCTATCTGTAGATACCTCGTCCTCTGCTTATCCCTCCCCTTTTTTTCTCATTGGTCTTGGAAGGAAGCGACAGGGGATTCGTCTTGGACAAATGGGCCAGCTCATCCCTCTTATTCTTGTAGGAAGACGAGCCTTTATTTAAATGTTTTTTTCTCTGGGCCTCTCCAAGGCTCATCAAGTCAAACAAAGTGGGCTTCACGCATTTCTTATTGTCATGTTGACCTGCAAAAAGAAAAAGGGATGTACCATAGAAGATTAGATGAGCCATGATAATGAAGGCGTAAAAAGTAGAACCGGATCGATAACGTCACCTTTGGAAGCCATCAGGGAATGAGTGACGAAGAAACTTCTCTTAGCAATCAAATTCTTGAAGCTCTTCCATTCAATGGGGAGTCCGTAGATTACCTTTATTGCGTTCTACTCAGGTGGCTAGAGCCAGAACTGTTCAACTTCAGCTGTACGAACTCCACGTTAGCCCAAACAGGTACGAAATAAGATAATCGAAATAAAAAAAGGAAGAACTCGACTCACTGTACTCGTGATATTGGGTCGGCACTGTTATCTCTGGGACCACATCCCCTTCCACAGTCTACCAACGACCCCTAACCCAAAACCAAGATGATTTCCAATTTTTAATGGAGGTTGGGGTCCGCCAGATGAAGGGAAAATATGATCCCCAAGGATTGATACAATACCATCCCTTACAGTCGACCCTTCCGCTAGAGGCTCGAGGTTGAAACAGGGTCTGAAATACATGAGGAGGCATATCCCCGCTAAGGGTAACCTCTTTCCAAAGGAGAAAGGCCCCCACTAATTGGCTCCAGGCATTGGGAACTAGTTGAGTAGGGGCAAGGTTTTAATATCTAAGGATAAACCTAAATAATGGGTGTAGAGGTAGCCTTAACCCCCCTGCCAATATCGCCTCGCTCACTGCCACACAGCCCTGCCTGGGAAAATAGGCTCTCTCCTCTTGGGTCGGCAATAGCAGCTCGATGTCATCTGGGATCCTATATGACTTCCTATACCCCTCAAGCTCATGTTCTTTTATATCTGTGGGCCACAAGGAGGCCTCCCACCTAATGCTATAATCTATAGGCCCCTCCTGCATCATCCATGCACTGTGGGGCCTCCCCATCGCTTCCATAATCCTTTCAGTGGGAGTAATTGGAGGAATGCCAACCTCGGCACAAATAAGGGCCATGTTTGCCCTTGAAGACCCCCCAACATCACCCCTTTTTAATGAGGAACCCATCTCAGTTGGAAGAAAAAGACAGAAATCAACCCAACGAAGAAAAATACTTACACAAATTCTAAAAACCCAAGCCCTGGGGAGTTGCAAAATGGAGAGACGCGATCAGACTGCCGGCTGCAACAAGAAGTAGGAGGCTCAGATGGAAAAGTCCCGGAAACCTAACTCGCAAAATTTCAGAAAATAGAAGAGAGACGAAAAGGTGTTCTCTACCTTTTATATAGATTTTATAAACGAACCCTTGCCATTGGATTTCTTCCTCAAAGTTTAATCTGGGCCATCCACTTGTAAACCCTTCTTTCACGTCAAAACTAAAGGACTCATGTTCTAATTTGAATCAAGGGCCCTGATGGATTCCTGTCTGGCACGCATCCAAAAATCGCGTATGCATGGGCTAAAGTGCACTGGTATAATCATTGCGCATTGAATACGTGCACGACTCAAGTCTTGGAAATTACTAGGATATCCAGCTGTTCTTCACCGGGAATTAGCGCATTTTGATCCGCAACAGGACCTCGCGTATGTGCCTCGACCAAGAACCATATATACTTCACCTCTACCACTCCCGGTTCGTCCAGATACCTCTACAGTTATGCTATTTTCTAGGTTCCCAACAGGTCAAGGTCTCCACTCTCATTGGAGGCCCGTTAAGAAGCACCTTACAATCCATCCCCGTTATTTCGCGACTTAGAAATAGGTACTTTACCCAATAAGGAATTCCTAAACCCCGAGCCAACACACGAGAACGGTAAATGAACCCAATCGTAAAAACATACACTTGACACCATTTGAAGTTAATACAGGTTTATGCACTCAAAGAAAACTTGGGCACTCTCTATTTAAAAGTTTACTTCTCAAAGTCGACCCCCTTTTTAACATAAAAATAAAAATATTGCAAATCAAGACACTTGGAATCCTTCTTTTCTGTTGGACCATTTTTTGGGGTCAACAATAAGCTAACTATTTTTAGAGAAATCTTTACCAGTAATTGTCTTGTGGGATATCAGTTACAATCTTCACAGCAAGTGGCTCCACTCATTCAATTCGGTCAATGGTGTTAGCTTGCCAAGCATTTATCTTTACCATTAGACATGGTAGTATGTACGCAAGAGCCTCTACATCGTCGGGCATGATTTTGTCTCTAACTGTCCACCAACATTAGTTCTAATTTGCACACACCTTTCCTTGATGTCAAAGTGATCCAGAATCTTGTGTGCTTCCTTCTCCATCATAATTGGAATGATAACATGTTCGATATTGGACCATCTAGTGTTATGGTGCATGTATTCATTATTCACCTGCTCAACCAGTGATATGACGTTGGATATGTCATATATATCCTCTCTATAGGATTTGTATGCAGCTTGTACCATCGATCCAAAGAAAGAGTAGGTAGTTGTACCACTGTATGTTATCAAGTTGATGTACTGGACCATCATTTTGAAGTAGTAAAAGTATACGTTCGAGTGATGCATAGAAGTAAAGTATTCATTACCATACCTTTGGTTTATCTCACGATCACTTGTTCAGATATTGCACATACTGTTCATATAGTTAGTCAGTTTGTTATCTCCCCTACTACAGTTCATTGGGTTGCTATTCTTCGTATCTTGAGGTATCTTCGGGCACTCAGTTTTAGAGTTTTTAACTTTCCTCTACTTCTTCATTAGAATTACGAGCATTATCTGATGCTGATTAGACTAGTGATCCTACAAATCGTTGATCTACTATTGGCTTTTGTATTGTTCTTGACGATTCTCTTATTTCTTGGAAGAGCAAGAAACAAGATATTGTTTCTAGATCTTCCAAGGAAGCAGAGTATTGTGCCATGGCTTTTACTACGTGTGAGATAGTTTAGTTATGTTGGTTACTTGCAGATATGTGTATATTTCTCCGTTGACCTACTCCATTGTATTGTGATAATAAGAGTGCTATTCGAATGGTGTGCAATTCTATATTTCATGAGAGGACTAAACATATTGAGATTGATTTTCATGTCACTTGACATCATCATCAACTTGGCACTATAACTTAACCTTTTATTTCTTCCACTATGCTGATTGCTGACTTGTTTACAAAGTCACATTCCGCTTCACGATTTTATTTTCTATTTGGCAAACTCTCGATGCTTCTTGCAGCAATATCATGAGTTTGAGAGAGATGTTAAATATATTAATTTTATATTAAGGATAGATTAGTCATTTCATTTATATGCTTGTAAGACTATTAAAGTTCCATTTTTCTTGTATTTTCATTCATTCAATTAATGTAGAAACCCTAGTCTCTTTTTGTTTCCCTCTCTATATTTTTGTATTATTAGTTTTGTTGGAAATTATTTTAAAGAATGAAAAATTTAGTGAAGTATACAACTTAAAAAGTGACTTCGTGTCAACTTCGTCCAAATATTCGGACTTGATCTGATAATCTAATTATATATATAGACTAACTTGTTCTACTCATCGTGTAAATCATCGTGGTATATTTGGCGGTTCAAAATTGGATAGAAAAGAGGAAAAACTGGTAGGGATAAATTCCTATTTCCATAGATCGCCTATCGCTCGATCAACAGTCAAGCAACACACGAGCGAGAGAAGTTCTATTGAATATGTGTCGCTGTCGCTCGAGCAAGAGGCCACGACAATAAGGAATGCTTCCCTTCATGAAGGTTGTTGAGTTTGGAACGTGACATTTTACTAACAACCCCTCATCTTCTATAAATAAGACCCTTTGGACGTCCATTATGCATCCCACATCATTTTGCATTGAGCATTACATCAAAAACTCTTGCAAAATACTCTCCAAAAGTCATTTCAAAAACAATTTCTTGTAGAGGGAATTTTTTTGTTCGAAGTTCGCTGTTGCTTATGATTTGATGTGCTTCTATTACAATTTGTATCAATTGTATCTTGAGAGACAAGTGGCGTAAACTGTTAGCACCATTGCCGGGCAATTTCGTCTTAAGGAGAATGTGTTTTCACTTACCTCGGGTTTTGTTCTTCACTTTCTTTTCTTTTTATTACTTTCGTTCTTTTCATTTCTAGAGTTTAATTACACTCTTGCGAATTAAACTGAAATATTTCTTTATCTAAACAACCATTTCAATATACTATCTACCAACAATGTTAAGACGAGACCGTTTGTTTGTGGTTGTTGTTGAACATCATTTCTTCATCTTTGGAATAAGCCTTTGTGTGCTATTTCATTTTTTCATTATTTTGTATGTTGTATTTCTATTTATAACGGAAATGAATACTGTTGAGACTACTTCAAGTTAAACAACAAATGGTATGAACCATGTGGTTTCGTATTTGGCCATACATATATCAAACTCTCACATCTCATATGGGGACAAACGGGAAAAGTTTGCAAGTGTAGATTTTAGAATGCACAATATGATTGTAAAATTGAGTTTTCCTCATAAAATATTTTATTGACCACTACTAGGGTACCGAGGCATATGAGGCATACTTATGTCGCGGGTGATATTTCCTGGTTGGTTGCATAGGTAGAGAGGGGATGGGCCTTTGGTTATCATAGGAGGGTGGACCACTCGACTGTGCCTTTGTGACATTATGATTATTGGCGTTCCCGGGTAGGATACTTCTGGGATAATCATAGGGGTAGTTAGGGGATAGGCCTCTAGTAGTCACAAGATGATGGTCCACTCGCCGAGTTGATGTCATATTTGCCATTTGATTCTTGATTCTTGATATTGATATTGTGTAGAGCTCTATTCGGTGCATAGTAGGTGGGTCAAGGGCCCAATGAATGATTTCAATAAAATTATTTCGAGTTGATTTTGACGAATTTTAGCATGTTATATCATTAGCATAAAGTTTAAAGTAAATAGCATGGGTTCAAATACCATTATGACCCATACCCATGTCATGCATGTTTTTGCTTACTGAGTATTAGCTTATGTAGGTATTGCATTGTAGGTGAGCATGGAACCTCATAGAAGGCATGACTGGCTGTGGAGCTCTTACGGGATTCTAGATTTTGATGTACATGGATGACAACCTGTAGGGTTATTTTGTAGACTTCAATTGTATTATATTTTGGGGATCCTATATGACTTTTGAAATGGCATGTAGATACTATTACACCCTTAGGATAAATATCTTGGATTATGGATTATTATCTTTGGTTTCAATATACTATATACAANTGTGAGATAGTTTAGTTATGTTGGTTACTTGCAGATATGTGTATATTTCTCCGTTGACCTACTCCATTGTATTGTGATAATAAGAGTGCTATTCGAATGGTGTGCAATTCTATATTTCATGAGAGGACTAAACATATTGAGATTGATTTTCATGTCACTTGACATCATCATCAACTTGGCACTATAACTTAACCTTTTATTTCTTCCACTATGCTGATTGCTGACTTGTTTACAAAGTCACATTCCGCTTCACGATTTTATTTTCTATTTGGCAAACTCTCGATGCTTCTTGCAGCAATATCATGAGTTTGAGAGAGATGTTAAATATATTAATTTTATATTAAGGATAGATTAGTCATTTCATTTATATGCTTGTAAGACTATTAAAGTTCCATTTTTCTTGTATTTTCATTCATTCAATTAATGTAGAAACCCTAGTCTCTTTTTGTTTCCCTCTCTATATTTTTGTATTATTAGTTTTGTTGGAAATTATTTTAAAGAATGAAAAATTTAGTGAAGTATACAACTTAAAAAGTGACTTCGTGTCAACTTCGTCCAAATATTCGGACTTGATCTGATAATCTAATTATATATATAGACTAACTTGTTCTACTCATCGTGTAAATCATCGTGGTATATTTGGCGGTTCAAAATTGGATAGAAAAGAGGAAAAACTGGTAGGGATAAATTCCTATTTCCATAGATCGCCTATCGCTCGATCAACAGTCAAGCAACACACGAGCGAGAGAAGTTCTATTGAATATGTGTCGCTGTCGCTCGAGCAAGAGGCCACGACAATAAGGAATGCTTCCCTTCATGAAGGTTGTTGAGTTTGGAACGTGACATTTTACTAACAACCCCTCATCTTCTATAAATAAGACCCTTTGGACGTCCATTATGCATCCCACATCATTTTGCATTGAGCATTACATCAAAAACTCTTGCAAAATACTCTCCAAAAGTCATTTCAAAAACAATTTCTTGTAGAGGGAATTTTTTTGTTCGAAGTTCGCTGTTGCTTATGATTTGATGTGCTTCTATTACAATTTGTATCAATTGTATCTTGAGAGACAAGTGGCGTAAACTGTTAGCACCATTGCCGGGCAATTTCGTCTTAAGGAGAATGTGTTTTCACTTACCTCGGGTTTTGTTCTTCACTTTCTTTTCTTTTTATTACTTTCGTTCTTTTCATTTCTAGAGTTTAATTACACTCTTGCGAATTAAACTGAAATATTTCTTTATCTAAACAACCATTTCAATATACTATCTACCAACAATGTTAAGACGAGACCGTTTGTTTGTGGTTGTTGTTGAACATCATTTCTTCATCTTTGGAATAAGCCTTTGTGTGCTATTTCATTTTTTCATTATTTTGTATGTTGTATTTCTATTTATAACGGAAATGAATACTGTTGAGACTACTTCAAGTTAAACAACAAATGGTATGAACCATGTGGTTTCGTATTTGGCCATACATATATCAAACTCTCACATCTCATATGGGGACAAACGGGAAAAGTTTGCAAGTGTAGATTTTAGAATGCACAATATGATTGTAAAATTGAGTTTTCCTCATAAAATATTTTATTGACCACTACTAGGGTACCGAGGCATATGAGGCATACTTATGTCGCGGGTGATATTTCCTGGTTGGTTGCATAGGTAGAGAGGGGATGGGCCTTTGGTTATCATAGGAGGGTGGACCACTCGACTGTGCCTTTGTGACATTATGATTATTGGCGTTCCCGGGTAGGATACTTCTGGGATAATCATAGGGGTAGTTAGGGGATAGGCCTCTAGTAGTCACAAGATGATGGTCCACTCGCCGAGTTGATGTCATATTTGCCATTTGATTCTTGATTCTTGATATTGATATTGTGTAGAGCTCTATTCGGTGCATAGTAGGTGGGTCAAAGGCCCAATGAATGATTTCAATAAAATTATTTCGAGTTGATTTTGACGAATTTTAGCATGTTATATCATTAGCATAAAGTTTAAAGTAAATAGCATGGGTTCAAATACCATTATGACCCATACCCATGTCATGCATGTTTTTGCTTACTGAGTATTAGCTTATGTAGGTATTGCATTGTAGGTGAGCATGGAACCTCATAGAAGGCATGACTGGCTGTGGAGCTCTTACGGGATTCTAGATTTTGATGTACATGGATGACAACCTGTAGGGTTATTTTGTAGACTTCAATTGTATTATATTTTGGGGATCCTATATGACTTTTGAAATGGCATGTAGATACTTTACAACCTCTGGGTAAATATGTTGGACTATGGATTTATGATCTTTGATTTCGGTATACTATATAAAAGGATATACTGGTGGATATGCTTTCATTCTATCACTAAAAAAATGAGTGTGATTTGGATGTCTAGGTCAAGTCATCAATTATATTCCTACACTGGTTAGTATATTGTTATCTATATGAATGGGGTCTTACATTAAGTACGTTGCGTATCGAAAAGAATGGGATTAAAGCCTACTATGTAAGGATCTTTGTAATGATAACCCTACCTTGTTGACTAGAGATCTCAAGATCTTGGTTCAAGCGGACAACTAAGTTATAAGGATTCATGAAGCACTTGGGAAAATGTTTCCTAATTCATTCATATGATAATTAAAGTACTTTCTGTAGAATGTTAAGGTTAATATATCTTTTTAATGATTTCTGTATCTTGATTAAGTCAAGTGGAGTATGGTAGAATATTCTTAATAGGAGGTCACCTATATAAGTGTGAGATGAGGTCGCCTCAATAAAAATTGTTCAAAGGTTGAAATTTTCTAAAAACTTATGAAACCCAAGAATGATTCATGGCCAAAATGAAACAAGTCATGAGAACCATGAATGACTTAGGAAATAAATCTGTGTGAGTATTATTGTCTTAGTTTACACCAACGGCTGAATAGTTCAAGACATCATGTTCACTAATTAGCCAAGTAAATTTGATAGTACTTCAGTAAGGAAGGTTCAAGGTCGGAAGCTACCTTAACTGATATAGTGTTTTTCTTGTCTCTCTACAATGCATCATATTTCCACATAGCATGAGCATATTAAAATCTCCATTCATGTGGGGGATTGTGAAATTTGGTTTAGAAAATGAAAAATTTAGTTAAGTATACAACTTAAAAAGTGATTTTACGTTAATTTCGATCAAATATTCAGACTTGATCCAATAGTCAAATTATAAATATGAATAGATAACTTGTTCTACTCATTGAGTAGATCATCATGGTAAATTTGGAATCTCAAAATCAGTTTCGGATGAATGAGAAATTACGGTGCAAAATTGGATAGAAAAGTGGAAAAACCAACCGAGATAAACTATCTAATGACAGTCGAGCGAGAGATGTTCTATTGAGTAGGTGTTCATGAAAATATGTGTTCGTTTTAAAATCACCGCAAGTGTGCAGTTCGTTAATAAGTAGTAAAATGGATTTTGAGTCCAAGTATCATTCCCACGAGGATTGATTAGTTCTAATTCTAATTATCATGACCTTAACCGAAACAATAAAAACGAGAATGTTGTTTTGATGAAATTATAACTAAATTAATGATAAGTATACAAGTATGAATGAATTAACTAACTAAATGCAAATTGGTGATGAATGTAAATTGAAGTATTTTCTAATATGTGATGAGTGTACTAGGATCACGAATCATATTGAAATAATCTTTTTAAACCTAATTAGACACTTTGACAACACGATGAAATATTGACGAATCAATGTTCCTAAATTATTCAACACTCTNTATCGGACCTTATGATGATTTATATATGTCGAATTTATTTTCCTTCCCTCGAATGCATTAAATAAATCACCAAACTCACATAAATACGTGCACAATAATCATGGAGAGATTAAAATCATATAAATGATTCAAATATCCAAAACATGTTTTTGATTGTGAAGAATGTAAAACTAAGAATTAAAAATCAAATTACTTAGTTCATCATTTTTTAGCACACATAAATCTAGCTAGCATCTCTTCACGCACATCCAGATGAGTACCATCATATGGAATGCGAGAGGTGTAACTAGTGTTGCTACTCGTCGGCGCTTAAAGAAACTTATTCAGCTTCATCAGGTTTATCTCTTGGTTATTTTGGAGCTTTTTGTTTTTCAGCATAGATTTGAAGATATTCGACATTATCTGCGCTTTGACATGGGAGTTCAAAATGAGTCGAACAACATCTGGTTTTTTTGGAACACAGGTACTACTGTTACTGTTATTGTTGATCATCTACAATTCCTTCATGTTAGAGTTGAGGATCCTAGACTAGCTCGTCCTATCTATCTGACTCATGTCTATGCTTCATGTAACGTATCTATCAGAAGGGATTTATGGGAGGGTATTCACCACATTTCCCTCGATATGGACGACCTTTGGTTAGTTGGGGGAGACTTTAACGTTATTACGTATGATGGTGAGTACACTGGTCATAATACTCGTGATCGAAGCACTACTGCTTTCTCTGATATGATGTTAGATTATAGTTTAGAGAATGCTTGTTTCCTTGAGAATCGGTATACTTGGTCCAATGGTCGAGTCAGAAAAAGACTGGATATGGTACTCATTAATTCTACAGCTGCCGCTTTCTGTCAACAGCTTACTGTTAAGCACTTAAATCGGACTTCATCTGATCATTCGCCTTTATTACTTCAGTGGGTTTCTGATGATGATTTGGGGCCTAGACCTTTCAGATTCCTCAACGTTTGGACTAAGCATCATGATTTTTCATCCTTTGTCGCTCAAAACTGGTCGCTCCTTACAAATCTTACGGGGATTACTGCTCTTTGGGAGAAGTTCTTTAGGCTGAAACAGGGCTTACGTTGGTGGAATCGACATGTGTTTGAAGATATTTTCCAACGGGTGCGTGATGCTGAGGATATGGTAGATAAAGATGAGATAGTATATGATAGAGACCCTATATCGGAGCATCGTGACCTATTACATGATGCACAGACAATTTTGAATCGAACCTTATCTATTGAGGAGGGTTTTTGAAAACAAAAATTCGGTTCATGTTAGGTATGTGAAGGAGATCACAATACCCATTATTTCCATGCAATGGTTCAAGGACGTAGGATCAAATCGTGTATTAGGTCCATCAGGACGCAAACAGGGGATGTCTTAGCAACTCTTGCTGACATTCAGTCTTCTGCTATTACTTTCTACCGGAGCTTCTATCTACTCCTACACAGTCGTTGAACCCCATTTGTTCTGATATCTTCCCTAGGCTTTTGACGGAGGATGATAATTTGGCATTAAATCGCATCCCTTTGATTCATGAGGTTCGAGAGGCGATGTTTAGTATAGATGCTGACAGTGCTGCTAGACCGGACGAATTCTCATCCCTATTCTTCCAACATTGTTGGGACATTATTCAGGACGATGTATACAGGGCAGTCTTAGACTTCTTTGACAGCGGCCATTTTCCAAGGAGTTTTGTTGCTACCACTATAGTCTTGCTCCCTAAGAGGGATGGTGCTTGTAGATTGGCCGACTTCAGACCTATCAGTTTATGTACTGTGTTCAATAAGCTTATTACTAAGCTGTTGAACACTAGATTGAGTACTTTGTTACCGCGCATTATCTCTTCACAACAGAGTGGGTTCATTCCTGGTCGCCTAATTAGGGATAATGTTCTTTTGGTTTATGAGCTTCTCCATACTTTGGATGATAAAATGCGATGAGGTAACGCTATGCTAAAACTTGACATGAACAAAGCATATGATCACATGGATTCGAGCTTCATTTATTCTGTATTAGAGGCATTTGTATTTGATCGGATCTGGATTGATATGATTATTCGGTGCATCTCGAAATGTCATTTTTCCGTTCTCTTAAATGGCCGCCCTTGTGGGTTTTTTCTCTTTTTCTCGAGGGCTCAAATAGGGAGATCCTATCTCACCATCCTTGTTCTTCATAGCTTCAGATCACTTCTCATGCCTACTCACTTAGAGATTTTAGAATTATCCCAGTATGTGTTATCGGCATAGAGGTAGTATTCTTGTCTCACACCTTTCCTTTGCTGATGATATGATCATATTCGCCAAAGGTCAGAAATAGTCTATCAAGAGAATTCTTGGTTGTCTAGATCATTATGAGGAGGTCTCTGGTCAGTTGGTGAATAGAGACAAGAGCGGACTCATACTACTCAAATGGGCATTTATTAGTAAGATCAGACAACTAGAGATTTTGACTAGTTTTCGACACCAACAGCAGTCGTTCACTTATCTAGGAGTCTCCATATTCAAGGGGGCCAAGAGAAGCTTCATTTATGATGACCTTATCCAGAAGGTCAGGAAAAGGATCTCGGGTTGGGCTTAATGTCTTCTATCATATGGGGGGTCGTATTACTTTGCTGAGGTCAGTGCTGTCCTTCATGCCATTACACCTTCTTCAGATCATGCAGCCTCCTAAAACTATCTTAAAGAAACTAGAGAGCATCTTTGCCCAATTTCGGTGGGATTCTAAAGATCAGGCGCGTCGTTTACATTGGCGAAGCTGGAAGGAGATTTTTCTTTCTACTGATGAAGGTGGTCTAGGCTTTAGGAGATTACAGGATGTGGTGGACACCTTCTCCATGAAGCTCTGGTAGTTGTTCCGTTCTCAGAAATCTCTTTCGGCCCAGTTCTTACTGGACAAGTATTGTATGGGGACACACCATTTATTTGTAGTAGTTCTTTACTCAACTTCTCCTATCTAGAAGAGGCTGAAATTAGTTGGGCCCCGAACAGAGCTATACATTGCTTGGCACCTTGGTGTAGATCAAATTTTTTTTTTGCATGACTGCAGGATGGGTGAGACCACTTTGGCATCCCTATTCCCACACTGGCAGCACACATCTGCGAGGGTGCATGATTTTTTTGATGATACTGGGTGGAATATTGGACGTTTATTACTAGTTCTCCCTTCTTTGGTAGCAGAGCAGATAATGGCTATACATTTATGTACAGATACCCCAGATCGAATTGTTTGGCGAAATATATCGGATGCTAGCTTCGTTACCAAATTCGCTTGGCATCTCATATGGTCGGGACGCCAATATCAGGATTCATACTCATTACTATGGAGCTCCATTTTGCCCATCAATGTCTCATTCTTCTACTGGAGAATATGGAAGGACCTCATTCCAGTAGATGTGGTTATTCAGGGGAGGATTCGATGCCAGATGGCTTCTCACTGTTATTGTTGTTCCGAGACTGAGACTATCAATCATATTTTTACTGGCGTAGCATCTCCAATTAGGTATGGCAGCATTTTGGTGATATTTTTCAGATACCTATGAATTCAGGAAAGGGAGTCAGATAGAGATTCTAGAGATGGAGGTATTCGAGAAATTATGTTCGTTGGGACACATTCGCATTATCATTCCTCTACTGATATTTTGGTACCTTTGAACCGCAAAGAATGATGTGAAGCATAGGGGTATTCACATTGTAGCCAAATGTATCATTTGGAGGGTTTATCGTATGATCTCCTTTTTTCATATGGAAGGATTGCTTCGAGTGATGCACTGGCGAGGGGATTTGACACTTGCTCACATATTTGGTATTTTTATGGACCCCCCCATCTCCATCTCTCCCTATTATAGTCTGGTGGCATACTCCATCAGTCGGATCTGTTAAGATCAATACTGATGGATGCTTCAAGGATGGCTTTGCGAGTGGGGGAGGTATCATCAGAGACCACGCAGGACACTGTGTTAGAGCTTTCTCAACTTCGTATGGACCATGCTTGATATTAGAGGCTGAGCTCCGGGCTATTCTTGATGAGATTTTACTAGCTCATGGTCTTGGGTTTTCAGCGATTGAGGTAGAATCTGATTCTACAGTAGCTATTCATGGCATCACTAGAGGAGGAGGACCTTATGCTATTCAGGGCATACTCAGACGTATCACAGATATCATATCCTTCGACAGAGATAAAATTTCTCGCATTTGCAGATAATGAAATTAGGTTGTAGATGCTCTTGCTGCGGAGGGTTGGGATCATCGACGATACCAGATGTATGGACCACATGACCTACCACGACATATTAGGACACTAGTACAAATTGACAGACATGGATTGCCCAGCATCAGAGTTTAATTTTGATTTTATTTCCAATTCTTATTTTTGCCTAGATTTGCAGTTACTCTTATTGTAAAGGAAGTAGTACTTCCTTGTTTACTGTTTTAATCTTCGTCATTTATTTTCATTGTAAGGGAAGTAGTACATCCTCATTTTTTGCTTTCATTATTTTCATGTAACCATGGTATTCCTCCGCCATAAGTGAGGGAAAATTAATAAAATCTCGGAGGTCCCACCCTCTTTCAAAAAAAATATAGCCTAGCATGGTGGAGAGAAGAAAATCAGATAAATAAGTGAAGAACGACATCACCAAATTGATTCTTGAACTAAATCTTCATGTCGTGTTGTTTTCCTCGTTCTTGCCTCTTTTTTTCTCTAAAAACCTTCATAAAACTCTTCTCCCCCGTTCTGGACGGCTTTGTAGTTTATATAGATGTCCAAAAATTGATTTCCATAAGAGTTGGAACGAAATAAGGAAACCAAAAATTCACGCCCAGGAAAACACTATACAACTACATAGTTATGTTGAATGCAATTGCATAGAACAATAAATTTTGGCAAAAAATTCTCTGAAACCTTCTATGCGGTTGCATAGATTTATAAATATGCAGTTGCATAGTTATAATTTTTTTTCGTCAGACAGGTTTCAGTAATTTGGTCGATCTTTCTCTCCTGATATCCGATTGAGGCGATTCAAAATGCATTGAAAATATAAATCAAAGGGCTATAAATCTTCCAGAAATATGTGGTTTCAAATTCGAAAAAAAAAAAATGGGTCTCAAATTGAGACTGAAAATTCGAAGCATAACGTTTTCGGCTAGAAGTTGATATGTAATAGTGTTTCGACTATATTTCATCCCTTTGGCTTCTTTCCTCATCCAATTGATACCTAAAACTCTCAAGTCTTTATCGTGATATCGACACAACTTTTTAGTATTTGCACTTGAATCATCATACTTTGATTTTGCTTCATTTTAGTCATTTTTCGCTTTTTCTCCTAATTTTCACTGTATTTACATTGTTGTCCTGTAAAACACAAATTATATCGACTTAAGCTATATTCCACATATTTATTAATAATTATCCATTTTTTTGCCTAGATTAAGTGTGTAAAACGCACGTATCAACTCCTCCAAACTTGAACTATTGTTGTCCTCAAACAAAACTATAACTTAATTCCACATAATATATGGTTAGACAACATGCCGTGTCTCAGGATTGGAACTTAGTACTAAACAAAATGAACAACTTCAACTGTGCAAAATCAAATCAATCTCCACATGTTACATACATGACNATTAGTTCAACACCCGACCCATAGTAGTCCAATATTTTCCCACTTCACTTGAGAGATGCACACACTCCCAAACTCAATCTATTCACTTAAATATTCGGGATGTGCTCTAAAGTTAAACTCATTTACATCTACTCCGCACCCTCTCTTAGTTTGGATGGATCAGACTATCACAAGTTCCCACTTAACAAGTAGAGATTCTCCAATTTTTTTATTACTTCAACATTTGAGATTAAACTAAGCTACTCGCCTCATATTAGAGATATATTCTATTAATCGAATGTTTAGGGCTTAATCGATGCAATTTTATAAACTATATATGTTATTTTATCTTTTTATTTTTATTTTTATTTTTGGTTGCATCTTCTCATTTGCTTTCTATATAATCCTTATAACGAGCTTTAGGCCGATGACTCACAAGTCAGATGACCATAGGCCATCATATTTTCAACCACCCTTACATGCTTAATCAATCGAGTTATATAGACTCGAAAAAATATTTTTATTCACACATAGATTAGTGCAATGCCCCTTTTCTTTTAGACATTCCGTTTCTAAAAGTAACCCGTAACTTAAAACTTTTAACTCGTCATCGTCTAATTGGTTTAAGATAATCCACATAAGAAAATCTCATGCACCGAACCCCTACTCATCTCAACGTTCTCTTGCAACAGCTCAGCCCCACCTCCAAACTATTCTAAAAATGGACCGTGGTTTAGTACAACAGAGGTTATTTGGGTTTATTTACTATGTTCAACTATTTTCTAAATAATGAACCAAATCACTAACCAAAGATGTCAACATGAGTATTGTGCAATAAAAATGTAAATTTTAGCATTCACAAGCTTTGATCAATCTAATAATGCACTATTTTCATCATTCACAGTTCATACCTAGTCCAATATTCACATCATAGCCAGCAAGGTTATCAACCTACACAAGCACACAAAATTTTAAATTAATGCTAGAAAATAAAGAACTAAACTAAAAGTAACTAATGAAAATTACACAAAAGACTACAAGTTTTTTTCATTTTTTTCACACAAAAATTGCAGTAACATGATAAATGAAATATCCACACCCCAAACTTATACAGAACATTGTCCTCAATGTTTAAAAAATAACAAAATGTAAACTTAAAGGCGTATAAAACTAAGGACAAATTCACAAAGAGATAAAGAAAATGGGGCTATGGATACTTCCCTGATCACTGTAGATGTAAATCTGAAGATGATAGAGTAAAAGAAGTATGGACCATGCATAGACTCATTGTGTCCTATAAAGATGATGAATAACCAATATTATTAAAATTATAAAAACTCGAAAAATATTCCCAATCTAATGCATAAAGCGAAATAAATAAAAATGAAGAATTATTGGGTTGCCTCTCAATCAGCACTAAGTTATAGTCTATTGCTCGACTTTACTTTGGTAAGCTCATGGTGATTCAAATGGAAGAATTTCGCCAGTGTACTCCTTATAATTTCCAGCTTTGCATCCTCTTTTAGCTCTCCATACTTTAAATCCTCCATTCTCGTCTCTACCAAGAAACCCTCCAAATTTTGATTTTCTCTTCTGGCAATTTTGTTGAAAGGATAGTTTGTCTTCATTGATGCACTGACACTCGTCGAGGGATGATGGTTGTTCAGGTGGATTATGTAGTTTTAAAACTTCTTGCTCCTCATCTACCCTCAAGATTAGCTCCCATTTCTCCATATCAATCAATGTTCAACCCGTTGTTAATAATGGTCTTCCCAAGATTATTGAAATATTTTTATCTTCTTCTATGTTTAGAATGAGGAAGCCCATTGGGAATATGAATTTCTCCACTTTAATCACCACATCTTCTAAATCCCTCTTCGATGGATAAGTGATCGATCGGCCAATTGTAAAGTCATCATTGTTGCTTTAGCCTCTCCCAAATCAATTTTCTTGAAGACAGAAAGCATTAAAAGTACTAGCGTTTCCAATTGAGACGTGTAAGGTGAAACTCCCTGGATCTTTTAGCTTGGGAGGCAATTTCTTTTGTACTCTTGCACTGCTCCCCTCTATTAGTGCCACCGTTTCAAATTCTAGAACCTTTTTCTTCCTTGATATCATGTCCTTCTAAAACTTTGCATAGCTTGGAATTTGTCGAACTACGTCTATGAACAGGATATTAATGTAGAGTTTTCTTCGCACATCCAAAAATTTCTCAAATTGTTGATCTAACTAGTGTCTCTTCAACCTTTATGGGAATTGAATAGGTTGCTCGTAAGGTTTGATAGGAACGATTGTCTTAACCCGTGGTGTATCTGAACTCTCTTTAGTAGTTGCCTCTATCGTCTGCCCAGTCTGTTCCACATGCTCCTCATCTGAAGAAGGTATTGTTTCCTTACTCACACTCGAGCTCTTAATATGTATTTTCGGTAATTGTACCCCACTCCTGTGGTGACTGCTTTCACAGATGGATCCTTGATAAATACATTTTACACACTTATTTTGGTTCACAAACATGGATAATTGTTAATAAATATGTGAATGTGGCTTAATTCTGTGTGATTTGTGTTTTGTAGGCTAAAAATGATAAAGAAGTGAAAATTCGAAAAACAAGCAAAAAGGGACTAAAACGAAGAACAATCAAAGTTGAGGATTCAAATACAAATACTGAAAAGTTGTGTCGATCTCACGATGAGTATTTAAGAGTGTTGGGCATCAATTGAATGAGGAAAGAAGCTAAAGGGATATACTTCAAATTTTTAGCCTTAGTTTGAGACCCATTTTTGGCATAAAAAATGCTCGAATTTTAAGATTTATATCATCTAGAAGATTTGTAGCCCTTTACGTAAGCCTTTCAACGCATTTTGAATCACCTCGATCAGATATCGAAAGAGAAAGATATGACCAAAATACTAAAACTGTCCGATGGAAAAAAAAGTATAACCATGCGGCCGCATGGTAGAACTTCCATGCGGTCATACAGGACCATGCAGGGACCTCTGATGCCTCATTTGGATGACTCATAACCATGCGGTCGCATGAGTCATAACCATGCGGCCGCATGGTAGGTTTTTGACGAGCAAATTTTGGTTTCTTTTTTCGAGTCAAATTCTTATGAAAACAAATCTTAGGATGCGTATTTAAACCCTAGAGCCGTCTATAATGTGGGAGGAGACCTAGAAGATGAAATTTTCAAGATTGGAGAGCATAGAACGAGACAATAAACACAAAATTTACCCCCAAGACGTGAAGATCTAAATCAATAATTAATTGGGTGATGTCGTTTCTTGATTCTTTTTCATGTTATCTTCTTTCTACTATACTAGACTAGGTTAATAGTGTTAGGTGAACGATGAACCTTGAAATTTGATGTTTTGATCTTTAGTTTTATATATTTGATGCAAAAATATATTTTTTGAATTATAGAATGATTTATATGAATTAATTGCCTCCATGATTATATTGCACGATAATTATGTGAGTTTGGTGATTTATTTCATACATTCGAGAGAAGGGAAATAAATTCAATATATATAAATCATCATAATGTCCGATAGAGGATAAAAATATACTGTTATACCTTATGTGAATAACTAAGTGTTCATAAAATCGGATACATTTTTGTATATTTACATCCGTCATAGAGATATAGTCGGGTCGTATGCGAGGGTAGGTCGAACATTACTTAAGAGAGATTGTTGGATAGGATAGGAACATTGATTTGTCATAATTGGATTCGTATTGTCAAATTATAAAACTAGGGTTAGAAATAATTATTA
>CAIGRF010310784.1:0-16368 GCA_903798235.1 Fraxinus ornus | reverse complement strand
TATTAGAGTAAAATGGATATTGAAAAAATTTTGGACATTTTTTGCAAATGACTACGTAAAAGTGGACATTTTTTGCAATTTCTTCATTATTTTATTGAAGAACATGTGGTTAAAAATAATAGAGAAAATGTATTTTGCAAACGAATTAAGCTGTTTGTAAATGGTTTGTTGACAAAGTTTATATACAAAGTGACGTGTACGGCTGAGATCTTCTATCATTGGACGGCTGGGATTATAACCCGAAATTTGGGCGCCAAAAAGGGATGAAAGAGCTGGGCAAAAAAATTAAGTGGGTCACAAATATTCTCACCCTTGCAAAAACATATTCTCTCTCCATTTTTCCCAAAAAATGAATCTTCAAACCGCAGAGATCTAAAATCTGGAAAAATTTCAGCATTTTTGTAACCCATTTTCGTGGTGGAAGCTACCTATTATCTCAGGTCGGCGGCTGAAATAACAAAAAAATTCAGCATTTTTGTAACCCATCTTCAAACCCATTTTCGTGGTGGAAGCTACCTATTATCTCAGGTCGGAGTCTGAAATAACCAGCAAGTGGCGAGTTGCTGCGGATCCAGCTATGAACTCCATCTCCGGAACCGGGTTGCTGCAGGTAAGAACTCGTTGTGAAAAGTGTTGCTTTGAGTCGTTAGTAAAACTGGGTTAAAAGGGACTCCGTAAAACTCCATCTAATTGTTAATATCCCAAAAAATTGAGCCTGGTTGACTGGCGTAATGAGTGGGTTTTCTATGACAGGGTAAGGAAAATTATTAAATGTTTGATAATAGTTAATTATTATTAGTTCTAACATTAATTAATTGTTCACTGTTTGTTAAGTAATTATTAGATTTTTTGTAAAGCTGGGCTTAAATTGTTAATTAATGGTTGATTGTTAGTTAATAGTTAATAAATAATGTCGTAGACGGATTTCAGGTTAGTTAACAGTTGATGAAATTAAGCAAAGAAATTCCAGCATCTATTCTAATTCATTCCAGCTGAAATAAACTTATGAATAAACTCCAGTTAAACAAGTCGTTCACTAAATATATTTTTTTGCAGGATCAGCGAAATATGGAAGATGTTTGGTCCGTAGATTTTGAAAATGAGAATGTGGAAGAGAATGTGAATGTCGTGGAAGATGAAACAATATGAGGAAATGGATTGACGGTGCCTGAAGTTGGTATGCAGTTCTTGGATGAAAAAGAAGTGTATGATTTTTATGCAAGATATGCTTATGCCGTAGGTTTTCCAATTAGGAAGAGGAGTTCAGGGAGGGGTGATGACGGTGTTGTGAGATTTCTAACGTTGACGTGTAGTAGGGAGGGACGAAGAGTTGGTACTACAAGCACATCTTTGAAGCCGCAACCTACAATTCAGACGGGTTGTAAAGCTAGGATCTCTGCATCTTTAGATATACATGGTTATTGGAAGATTAACTCGGTCCACATTGATCACAATCATAAGACAAGTCCTACTAAATCCAGGTTGTATCGATGCAACCGAAATATTAGTGCATACGTGAAATGAAAGCTCAAAGTGAATGATGTAGTAGGAATTCCTTTACATAAAATTTTTAACTCCGCAGTTGTAGAGGCCGGAGGGTACGATAACATGACTTGCATTGAAAAGGATTGTCGGAACTACATCGAAGAAGTGAGACGATTACGTCTGGGTGAGGGTGATGCGACAGCAATACAGTCTTATTTTTCTGAAATGCAATACAGCTGCTTCGGATTTTACTTTAGTATTGACTTGGACGATGATTCATGATTGAGGAATGTCTTTTGGGCTGACAATCGGTGCAAGCAAGCAAATAAGGAATT
The DNA here is from genome assembly GCA_903798235.1 of Fraxinus ornus. Lineage (NCBI taxonomy): Eukaryota > Viridiplantae > Streptophyta > Magnoliopsida > Lamiales > Oleaceae > Fraxinus > Fraxinus ornus. The sequence continues at coordinate 14,548 of CAIGRF010310784.1, read as the reverse complement.
CGATGATGTTGTGACATTTGATACAACCTACCTTACCAATAAGTATGATATGCCCTTCACCCCCTTTTATTGGCGTGAATCATCACGGCCAATCCACGTTGCTTGGGTGTGGTTTGCTATCGAATGAGAACACAGATACATTTGTGCGGTTGTTCAAGACATGGTTGAAGTGCATGTATGGTCAAGCGCTGCATGGAATAATTACAGATCAAGACAGAGCAATGCAAAATGCAATTGAGATAGTTTTCCCGAATACTAAACATAGATGGTGTCTTTGGCACATTTTGAAAAAATTGCCTGAAAAGTTCAGATATCATGTGGATAAGGCTTCGATATTTTCGAATATACACATATTGGCTTATGATTCACAATTTGTCGAAGAATCTGAGGAAGGTTGGAGATTGATGATCGATACATATGGTTTACGCGATGACAGTTGGTTATCCGGATTATACGAAAACATGGGTCATTGGGTGCCATGTTTTTTGAAGACAACCTTCTGGGCTGGTATGTCAACCATGCAGAGGAGTGAAAGTATGAATACCTTCTTCGACGGTTACGTGAATTCGAAGACATCGTAGAAGCAGTTCGTCAAACAGTACGAGCGAACCCTGCGGAATAAGGTAGGAAAGGAATTTCAGGTCGTACTCTCAAATGATACCGTGTGCAACCACATACGAAATGGAGAAACAATATCAGGAATTGTACACCCTATCAAAGTTCAAGGAAGCTTAGGTAGAATTCACAGGTAAGGTGTACTTGACCTCATCTTTACTTCAGAAGGAAATCAGGGGACAACGTATCAGGTATGTGAGGACGTTGTTTGTGGCACGGTATGACGGAGAAAAAATTATCAGGTCGCATTTCATAGAGAGACTTGTGTAATCATTTGCAGTTGTCACCTGTTTGAATTTCGGGGTATAGTATGTAGGCATGCGATTGCAGTATTGATACGCAACCAGGTGACCATGATGTCGGATAGGTGTATATTGCGCAGATGGAGGAGGGAAGTTAGCAAAGCACACACGCGGGTCGCCGTGAATTATGCCGGTATGGTTAGTAGTCCTGAACAGTTGAGGTATGACGAGATGTGTCAGGAATTTTCCACTGTTGCAGACCTTGCTGCGGATGATGAATGAAGGTATCGTGCTATCATGGATTGGATACAACTTCAAAAGAAAGAGCTTAGGTTGACGAAGTCAAGTTTCGATAGTAATACGAATTTATAGCTTGTTGTATCTCAAAATCAAAGCATAGAGACAGTCAAAGATCCTATATCGTCGAAGAAAAAGGGAGCCTTGAAAAAACTGCGAAGAAAAGGCACATTGGAGGTGGGTGCGAATAAGTCGAAGGTATGTTCGTATGGAGAAAAAATATTTTTTTTCAAACACAAATCAATAGAGTAATAACAAATTTTTTTCGAAATTTATATGCAGGAACGATCGAAAATGCAAATGCCAATTCCAGTGCCAATGCCAAAGCCAATGTCGATGCCGATGGCAATGCAAATGCCGTACTCGTTTTCACAACTCCTAATGGTAGGTATATTAAATTCACAATTTTTATTTTATATAGTTTTTATGCACTATTCTTCATAAGTAATGCCAACATGATATACGTATGGGCACGGTATGAGCCAGGTGTTCAGGCAACAAATGCCGACATCTACATTAATTCATACTACGGCGACGAATGTGTTTCCAAATTCACAAGGTACGTGTATATTGTAATCCCCCCCAATGCCAATAGACCACTTATCAACTCTTAACACTTTCATTTGGCATGGCAGGAAATGAGAACACATATACCGATCCATATTTACGACATCATCGTGACTCTGGTTAAATGGAGGGGTCGTGGATTCACGCAATGGAGGAGACTGAGCTGTTGTGTTTTCTATTTTTTATCATCTTGTTTTATTATCAAGGTGTAACACTTTCTATTTCATAATTGGATATTAACACTTTCTATTTTTTAATCATTCCATTTTATTATCATTTTGTTTCCAATTAAGAATACAAACATTCCATGGGTGACGGAGAAACGCTCAACAGTTTCATGAGTCACCGTTTTTCATGATAATTGTAGTACCATAAATCTGTAACATAAATACCAAGGCATAAACGAAACTGATAAAAACCATATTTCACAAACATAGCATGTACATGAAGTAAAATGTTTTACTTCAACCAAAATATACCAATTGACTCAACTAAACTAGTCGACCAATCTAAAATTTACAAGATCCCTCTACTAACAACACATCACCGGTTCACCGTAAACAATGAATCAAGCTCGACGGACCGTCACATTCACAGTCACAGTAATCAATAGGTCTTCTTCGTTATTCAGCCGAACTTGAGATTAGAACTTTCGCGACATATCTTCAACTTCTTCATCCGCTTGTGGTTTAGGCATAGTACCGCTAGATTCACCGTTTACTTCTCCATCTTTGCACCAATCCCAAAAGCTACACTTCACACTACAACATTTGAAGAATTTGCCTTTGTTAACAGTGTCCTTTTCAACCTCGAAAAACTTCTGAAATCTATGCGCACAAAGTGGACATCAACGTTTTATCGGGCAATCACTGAAGAAGTGTCCAACACTCCTACACCCGTGACGAACCCCAACGTTCTTTCCCGGCATTCTGTTAAAAAACCAAAAACTTCAGCTTATCAAACCAATTCACATTTATGTCTACAGAAAATTAAAAAACCAAAAGCTTCAGCCAATAAGGTCAATGGTAAACAGCAAAATCAGCATCTAAGTTAAATGTTATTCCACCAGGTGATCCCTAGGTTGCTGCAGGGCAGTCCTAATTGAACAAACTAGTTGCTTAGCTAAACTCCAGGTATGGTTTATTTATCAATGAACACTAAACTAAATTCAACATCTACAGGCGTACATGTATCAGTTTCTCATTTTTCTGAAGATATTTATTTATTTGAAAGTATACATCGGATATAACATACGAAGAGGTAATCGACTTCCTCACAACATGATCGGGAAATGTAAAATTTATGCTTGCCAACCAATTCCTTTCGACTGATTTTAAACCTCTTGGTCATTTTGCCAGAAAGAGTGCCTAGTGGCCCAAGTCAAACTAAATGTTACTTTGAAGACAACACATCTATATAATGTTCAAAACTTACCAGCAGTACACATAACAGTAAAAGACAAATACTTTGAAATACACTCTTAACAAAAGTATTTCATTGGATGAAGTAGCAGAAATAAATGCATAACTGATACCTTTGGAAAAAGAAGTCATGGACCGCTAGGTGAGTTTATCATGAGAACCTCTACAATCTTCTCCAAATCCTCACTACTTGAATTAGAATCTCTATATCTATATGGAATGCATCTGGTAAACAATATCTGAAGTTAACATATGGTATACTATTCAACAAAAATATGCTTGAAATAAATTTAAATTAACAAACTATAGCAGCTCCATCACAGAAGCATATAGTGCTAGGTTCAAGTAATATTTACAGGGAATACTAGGAAAAATTACTATATATAATTGAGTGCGACAAAATTTTTGCAATTACACTCTTCTCAAGGTATGAAAATATAACAACGGATACTACGAAGTTTTGGGCTTCATAAGTTATATGAACAAAAGCGAAAACAATTGAGCCAATAAAAAGTCTGCAGGCAGGAAAAACCCAAGCCTTCAGATGGATGGAATCCGAGTACACAAAATTGCATATTTATACATTTTCGAAAGAGCGCGAAGAAGCTACCTACTCAAGGAAACCCAAACCTTCAGATGGATGAAAGTGTTCCAAGCTGAGTAATAGAAACGTCGATCACATTGTTCTAGTTTCGGTTTCGCCTTCGATTTGGGGGAAATGGGAGAGAGAATTTCACGGCGTAAAATGTCAAGCCATTTAGTTTTTTTTTTGGTGGTAGAATGACACTGTCGCTGGAGTTTTACAGCTGCCGGAGGTTGGGTCGACGTCGGCGGTGCTGGAGTTCAACGGCGGACGGAAGCCACGAATTTTGGGAGGAAGGGTTTTCTCGCATTTGGGGGAAAAGGAGACTGGGAAATGAGAGGAGAGAGAAGGAAAGTGGGTTTTGTTGCTTTTTCAATTTTTTTTTATTTTTTTAACTTGACACGTCACTTTGTAATGGGACTTTGTCAACCGACTTTGTACGAGTAGCGCGATTGTATTTTCGTAGTATGTGGAAGGTTTCTTCCAGATGCTTCGAATTATTTTCAGCTCAAAAGGCTTTTGACGAGCATATCATTGATGTATATTTTCATTATTTTGTCTATATGATTTGCAAACATTTCCCCACCGTTTTTCAAGCCGAAGGACATTACCTTGTAACAATATACACATCGATCAATCAGAAAGGAAGTACACTCTTTGTTAGGTTTATATATAAGAATTTGATTATATTCGAAATATGCATCCATAAAACTCAATAATTCGTGTCCTGTAGTTGCATCCACCAATTGATCAACTTTGGAGAGCGGAGTCTTTGGGACATACTTTATTCAATTCTGTGAAATCTTAGCAAGTCCGCCACTTCCCATTACTTTTTGTGACTAGAACTGGGTTGCAGACCCACAATGGATATTGAGTTTCACGAATAAAATTGTTTTCTACTAATTTATCAACAACGCTTTTTAAAGCTTCATATTGTTTGGAGCTCATTGGTCGCCTATTTTGCATTTTAAGTTTTACTTTGAAATCAATTTTGCGACACGTCACTTTTGTATCTATTTCAACCATATCAGCATACTTCTAGGCGAACACGTCGATGTTTGTGCTTTTTAGTAGGATTTTCATATGTTCAACTAAATTTTTGCCAAGTTGGTTGTGTTTACTTTGCCGACGAAAAAGCATTCTAGTTCCTTGACCACCGCAACTTGAGATACTGAATCGACTGAATCATTGACTTCAAATTTCTCCTCTATCGGGTGGTTTGCTTTAACCATTGCTTCTTGCACGACCCCTAATCACATCTTATATAAGCTTCTTTAGTGTTTGTACAGAATTTTACACATAATTGGCAAAGAGATATTACTATATTCGCTTGTTTCATAGCAAGTTTTTCAAGGATCCCATTGTAAATGAATCTGTTATCGAAAATGAGAAAATTCATGTTTCCTTGGTCGTCTAATTTCACTAATAGAAGAGTAGTTTGTCGACGAGGTACTCGATCTTATTACCAGCTTGCTTATCATTCCTCTTTGATTTTGATATCTACTTTTAGATTTAGGGTGTGCTTGAGCCGTATTATTTTGAAATAATGTATTTTGAAATAGTAAATTGATGGAAAATGCACGGTTGAAAAAGAAAGAAAAATTATTGATGTGATGAAAAATATTATTTTATTGAAGAATGTGTGATCGAAAATGAGTAGAAGAATGATAATGAAAATTTTAGCGTGTACCAAACATGGGCTTAATAATGTCTGTATTACTGTCTCCTTTCGAGCTCTTCATTAATATATTCTTTTGAGCTCTTCTCGATGTCTCTTTAGATTACTACGACCTTCATGATCATTATTGGGAAGTTCTACGATTCTAATGCTTATTTTGATGAGGTATGCTTCCTCTAGGTTCATCCCCAGACAATTTCTCTGGTGTTTTTTTGCTCAAAATGATTAGACCGTGGTTGCCTTCTTCTAATTCCCACTTACGGGGTGACCTCAATGAATATTTTCTTCTCCTAAACTCACTGATTCAATGCTCGAGTATGAGTAAGAAGAAAAATGACTATTTGAAAGGATGATTCATAGATTCATAAAAAAAGGACGAAATAAAAGAATAATCAAATGATATGCTCAAGTATAAAAATGATGAGTAAAAAGGGAAGAAATGATGTAAACAATATAATTGTAGATTTTCGATATAAATTAATGATTTACATCATCCGTTACCAAGCTCTCCGATACAAACAAGGTCTTTTCACTAAGTTGATTGCAGTGTAGTGCAATCCGACCATTTTACATGCTTCCAGTGACTTGCAAATAAGGAGCATCGATTCTTACACAATATTGAGATTTACGGAACCTCAATTTGACCTACACTATTGAACTTTTCAAGAGACCTCAATATAACCACAAATTTGAAGAATGTTTTTACAATTTGAACTTCTCTCTTAATAAATGATACACAATGAATTGAGTTATAAGAGAGACTAACACTTCAATGAAAAGATGATTTCAAAAGTTGATTCAATCAATTAAAAGTTTTCACAATAAATTGTTTGATGAAATAAATAAGATGTAGGCTCAAAAAAATTTTGTTCAAGAATATCTTACTTTTATGCTCTTCATGAATGTTGCAAAATGCAAAAAGATCTATCTCACTTTTATGCTTTTCATGAAACCGGACAAAGATCCAGATGTCTGCTTTCGTGTCCGAACATATGAAAATAGTCGTCGTGTGCCAGGAGTTTCAAGTGAATGTTGTAATAAATGCAAAAGATCTATCTCTTTTATACTTTTCATGAAACCGGACAAAGATTTGGATGTCTGCTTTCGTGTCCGAACATATGAAAATAGTTGTTGTGTGCCAAGAGTTTCAACTGCAACATTTACATATTTACACAAGTGTGATCAAACCATTTGGCGAGCTAGTCTAGACAATCCAACATTGCCTACCAAGCCCCAACATGTTGGTCATGTCGTTTTGGGCTAAAATTGACTACACCTTTGACGGGTCAGGTTAAGGGTCCTGAACCACGGGGTATTGTGGTTCTGGTCAAGTGGAATGCAATGGGGGTGGGGCCACTGCAGCCACCCTGGTGGAGTTCAATCTCGGGCCGGGTTCTCAGGATTTCTACGACGTTAGTCATTTTGATGGCTACAATTTGCCCATTATGGTTGAGGTTAGTAGTGGGTCGGGTCAATGTGCATCCACATGTTGTGTCCAGGACGTGAATCAAAAGTGCCCCTCGAAGTTTAGACTTGACAGTGGCTTCGCATGCAAAAGTACATGTGACGCTTTAGTCGAAATACTGTCGTAAGAGTGAGTATGGATCACCTTCCACTTGTAGGGATTAAACTATTCATCTTAAGGTCCGTTTGATAGACAAATGTGGAAATAAATTTCAATTCCATATCAGTTGGAAAATAAAAACCCTCCAAACCCACAGGAAGTCGTTTTCCATGGAAAAAAAAAAAAAATGCAGTTTAAAGTGATTGTACCTTGAAATTCAATTTCCATTTCCATGTTACAATCAAAAGACCAAAATGAAATTCGTTTTTGTAGAATGTGACATTTTTCGTGGAATTCGTTACAATCAAACAGAGCCTTAATGTTATTGATTTTGCAAGATGGAAGTCTAAATCTTAAGTGCATGTAATCTTTGAGATCTTGACATAAGTAGAAGGCTAACTGAGGGATGATTTAATTCTGTTTTGCAGTGGAAAATCATCAAAATCAGATGGAACGGCAGATGGGTCCAACGTTTTGCCTGCAACCGGGTGAGTGCAGGAGGCAAATATGGTGTCCGATGGGTCATGGTTGGCAAATTTGGCGAGTGGGGAGTCGACTAGGGCATGTCCTCTTGCACCGCCACAGACGTTGGCTATATTGTCTCTCACAGCTTAGTGTGTTTGGATTGGAGGAATATTGCATGAAGCTAAAAGAGAGCAGAAATTGAATGGAAGCAACAAGCAACTAAACTGAAATGACAATTTAAACATTGACAAAAAGAAAAGGACTTTACCATTTGTACATTGAATCCCCAATTTAAATTTTTGACACCTCTCGTTAACAAATATGAAGATACCATTTCAAAAGTAAAGTAATTTTAAATGCTAACAACAATTGTTATGTTCCAAGTCTCAAATAACGGATCCAAGTTAATAATTTGTCCTATTCAGTATTTATATTAAGTATAGATGAAACTGAAACATTTTTGTTTCTATTTATTTCCCTCATTTCTCAAGTTTTTGCTTNTTTGACTTAAATTAAAATCAGATTTTAATCCGACTCAAACATGCCTTAATAAAGTCTAAAGTCAACATTTCTTTTCTTTTCCTCTTTCTAGTCAAAATTTGGACCAAATGTACGACATAACATTTGCGCCACATTAAAATTACGTAACAAAATATTTCGATAGAAATCATCATCAATGATAAGATATACCAATTAATGTAAAGTTGATGATAAAAATGCCACGAAAGAAAAGTTGAAGACATAATTATGTTACTGAGCAAAAATTGAGGATGTCCAGAACAATTAAAAGTCGTGCAATTAAAAAATTATAGAAGAAGCACTGCACGTGCAAAAGAAAATTTCACAGAAATGCAACAGAATACTCACACAAGGGTGGGGCCCGCACATTTTTTCTTCTTCTTTTTAAATACACGGTGAGACCCACTATTGATTCTATTATGTTGCATTTCTGTAAATATTTTTCTATACAAATTGATTTCTCCAAATTATAATGCATAGCTGTCCATAAATAATTAACACTCAAAAATTGAATTCTGACAAATTAGTATTTATTGATTGTTTGACAAAATTATGCAGTAGAAAAAGGTCAAAGAAACCTACTTTCCACTTAGAAGATGAGAAAAGGACTTGCAACCAACCACAAAGATACAAACTGTTCTATCATAGCTTTTATCAGATATAATCCCAATTTTTGCGTACCCACCGCTTTCCAGGGCCTATTTTTATGTAAACTTCTTCCTAATAAATTTTGTAAAAAGCGATTTTTTTTAATGTGATTATAGATCAAAGTGCGAAATTATTTTATTGAAATAATTGATGGTTTAAATGATTTTAGTAAAAGAACTGTGTTTTAAAAAATATGTACCAAATAGGCAGAAATGATCTAATGCCCATGATGGGCATGTGTTATAATATCCATTGTGGGCATGACAACATCCATTGTTGCAACGCTAGATGTTGCTAGGTCCAAGGTGGATATTATAATCCATGTCAACCATGGACATTAGATCAAAACAGACCAAATAGGAACTCAATGTAGCAGCACCAGCAACACTGCTATGCCCAAGGTGGGTATTATAATCTATGCACCCCATGGGCATTAGATCAAAACAATCCAAATATGAACTCAAATGTAAAACTTTTGTGTCACCTTTGTATACTTTGGACGAGAATGTTTAGATGGTTCAAAATTCATGCAAAAATGAAAAAGGGACAAATTTAGCCCTCATTTGAACCCCATTCTTTTAAAACTTATTTTATACAAACTTATTTTCAACCACACATTCTTTCAATAAAATAATTTTACACGTAAATCCAAAAAAAATTCGTACTTTTTAACCTTCACATTCTCCAATAAATCATTATTACAAAACCTGTAGTTACACTTTTGAGGAGAGTATATATTTGAAAAAAATTAACATTACTTAAAATATGAAAAGTTACAAACATATTTCACCGTCTCTCTCCCATCTATTTCCTTTATGTACTCTGCGATGCTCCAGGGAAAAAAAAAATCCTCACACCAAAGAATTGGTATTAAAGGAATATAATGGTTGGTTTTTGACAAAAAACCCACACATTATCTTTGCTAAAGTGCATGAAATATGAAGAAAGGGAGATGGAGGAATCTTTCGTATGCTAAAAGTTCACTCACTAAATTTTAAGACTTGCATAGCAATAGCAATAGAACCGTTAAGCAGAAATAAGAACTAATGAAAATGCTCAGCCAACCAATTATTTATTATTATGCTTTTATTTCATAAAGAGTGAGAAGTCAAAGACTATGCTGTAGAAACGTAGTAAGAACAAAACAAACTGGAAAATTTAGGCAACATATGGGAAAAAGTTGAAAAGGTTCACCGTGTAATTCTGACGAATAAAGGGTAGCAGTGATCCTTGTCATAGTTGGGCCAGGAGTTATCCCCGTCAATGAATACTTGATGACGCCTCCAAATTTCGTTTTCATACATTTCAGTTATGCTGAAGTTCAACCCGTTATCATTAACTTCTACCAGAAACTTATCCAACGAATCACCTCTTTTGGGGCTAAAAAGTATGGCTTCAGACGGGCCTTCTTTAAGCAAGCATCTGATAGTTTGTGCAAGGCCTTTGTGGAATTCTTTGAAGAAAGTGCTGCAAAATGACAAATGAAGCAAGAATGAGCTTGACATGATCATAAGAAAAATCATTCTGGCTATTGTGTGGAACAGCCTAAAAGGTTCGTGCTAATTGGTAATAATGAATTTTGCATCCAAAGATCTGACCCTCACTGAAAACGACTCAATCACCTTACCGAACTATAATCCATAATCATAGTTAAACGGTTGGCGTATCACCGTGTGGGTGGGGGAACCCATAGGAAGCATGGACTACCCGCCAAATTCACATCAGAAATCACCGACATGATTAAATACCTGCCCATCTAACCAGCTGTGGGAGGAAGAGGGTCATACAATGGCTAAACTCATTACAACTCAATTCCCATATGGCATTATGAAGACAAGCATCACCTGGACGTATAATTACTTTTATAATCTACTAAAATGATCACATCACTGATTCACACGATTTTCACAACATAAGAAGCTAAGAAAATTTTAAGCATTCAGTTAAAGCAGAACACGGAAGTAGAAATTTGAACTTAGTTTTTTTGACGAAAACTAATTACCAGTCACTTGCAATGACAATGTCAAAGGTACTGGATACACTTGAGACATCATTACGATCCCAATGCAGCATCATTGATGTTACCTTTGTACCACAAAATGCAACTGAGTTGGCATCTATGTTACGCTGGACGTCTGATTGTTAAGAGCTTCCAACCATAGCACAAGAAGGGATTTCACAAGACATTCAAAACCAGCGACTCCTAAATTGGGATACTAACGCAGTAGTGCTATTACAGATACAAAATTATGTGCATGCATAAATTGCACATTGATGGAAGAAAAGAAAAGGCAAATTAACGACTAAACCACCAATTTTTTGCATAGCTGAAAATTTGGGAAAAAAACATAATTCTAAATGGCATGCTCTGAATAAATCTAATTGATTAGAATAATATAAAACATTAAATTTGGTGACAACATAGCTCAATAACCCAAATTTGTCTCTTGAACAATTGGATCATTTTTGTGCATTCTATTTATACAAAGCTTTTGTAGGGAATGTGTGTATTCCTAGATCATTTTGTTCCAGAATGGACAAAAGCAAAAGATTGTGCATTGATGGATAACATAGATGCACAGACAGATAAATGCAAACATGCGCAAGCATGATTGGTCTAATACTAAATAGCAATACAAGCTTGGGATTTATGGATAAGACCCAGTTCATCATATATCTCAAAGAGTTCAAATCAAGTAACACTCTAGGTAAAGAATTTTCCCCTTAGCTTAAAAAACCACCAGTAGCCTCCATATATTCTCCACCCACACAGCTTGCATACACAACCATATTCCACAGGTACCTATTATTACGATGCACAATTGCATTTTCAGTCGTTCAATCATCATATTTCTTCAAATAAGGGTTCATGATTCATTACTTGTAAGTTAGCTATTTTCATATTAGTCAATCTTTAATCTGCTATCAGGTTAAATACGTTGCCTTTCATTGCAGGAAGACAACAAAAATTTAATCATTTGATGCCGTTGGCATGCCTAGCAGGGAGAATTAGATGATGCTAGACAGTATTATGGAATAATAAAAATGGTACATTGTACCGTCTTTTATAGCGTTGGGTACCAAATATGAACTAAACATTTAGTTATCTGTCCACTATAGAGATGATCTGATGCATGGATATACTTATTTCCAAGTTCCAACATCTGATTAGACCAAATCAAAAGGATACAATCAACAACTTGAGGATTTCCATCTGATATCACTACTTCTAATGCATCTGTGACCATTGCAATAACTAAGCCAGCAAAGCCATAGCCCGATCCAAGTTCGATTACTCTTTTACTCCTGGAAAATTTAAGAAAGCATAAAAAAACTGATACTGCATAAAAACATTCATTTCAAAATCAGGCGGTGAGAATGAATAACATCATAATAAACCTGAACATATCAACATGCGACAAGCAATAATAGGCAAGGACATCCTCCGATGGCCACTGACCTGTTCAACAAGAAAGGCCCAAAACTATAAAAAAAAAAAAAAAAAAAACAACAACAAAATATTAAATCTAGTTCACATATTTTCTTGATATATGAAAAGAACAAATAAGACCACCTTTCAACTTAAAAAGGATATTTCATCCCCTAATAAAGAACAAAATAATGAGCTTGATTAGCATGATTATTCCCGTAGTCAAGAAAAATCAAGGTTAAACCAAGAAAGTTTGTTCTTTAATGGACTCAATCTGGTCCAATCTCTAATTTGGCACATTCAAAAGGAACCCAAGATTAAATTGGCTAGCTTTGTTTTAGGCAACAGGCTTAGCTTTTTGATTTGTACTAGTTATTCTATTTCCATCAAATCTTCATTAATTCAACAGTGATAAGATCCCCTGACAAATTCCTGTATGGTTTCGAGATGCGCATGCTATGAGTTAAAAGACTCCTAACTTTGCAAGCCTGACTATTGGGAAGAATATTGCAGATATTACCAACTTTATCTTGGAAATGATAAATGCATTGTAGATATTCTATTTGTATGCCAACTTATTCCTTTATGTCAATCGCATACAGGTTGGAAATTCATGTAGATGAAGGATGGCAGAAACAATCTTAAGAGTTTGATATATTTCCCAAGAGGTGTTTGTACCAACCACAAGAGATTAGTGTGCTCATTAAGGACTATTCTGATAACACCTACTTCTGAGTGAAGGGGATGAAGATTTATACAGGCAAATATCATGTAATTCTGCCATCAACTAATCAAAGTAAGTTTAGTCTTACATAAACAGAAATGATTAACAGAAATAAGAATTTGTTAATTGGAGGTGCCAAAATAATTAGCAACGTTTAAATGGGACAGGGAGTTAGGGGAAGCAAAATGTGGAAGGGGTAGCAGTACACAGGAGGTAGAAATCATTGATAAAGAAGTAAAACAGCAAGGTTTAGCTGAAATCACGTACCAATAAACCCAGAATTCAAGCAAACAACTGCAAATGGATTAGTTTGTTCAACACAATCCATTCAACATTGTACCTAAGCTGATACAGTGCATGGCTGTGTTTGTTAGACTGATAGATGTATTACTTGAAATGCAATTCTAAGAAGTGGAAGGAATGAGAAGGAGAAAATAGGATGTAGTACAATTAATCTTTTGATAAGTTGTTAGCATTATCAGTGTGATCTATTCAGATCAAAGATAAAGCAATTGAACTTACAAACAAGCCCCGTGTTGTCAATGCCATATCTGTTACAAGCTTCAAAATCCTTGAGATCCACGCAATCTTCCACTCTTTTGCTGCATTCCACTCCATATGTTATTGACCATTGCAATCATACCGAAATCATTATATCTTTGTAACTATGAAAGCGGCAATTTGAACTTAACTATAGCTAAGGTCAATTGCAAAACTTTTCTTAATCACTAACATTTGATTCCATACAAACAATCCAAAATGAAGGTTAGGAACAATTATATAAAATGCTAAAATGCTGATGTAGGTAAAAAGTAAAAACAGAAGAATAAAAACATAGAGAACAGTGACAAATGATGCCACAGCTAGATATGGATTACCAATTTTCCTACCCACAAATTATGATTTCGAGTAATTTTAATTCCAAAATGAAATAAGGGTGCCAGGTGTGTTTGGCATAGACGTTTTAAGAAATTGAGTATAAAATTAGAATGGACAGTATTAGGGTGGAAAAATGCTCATAAATTATTTATTAAAAAAAAGAGCTATTTGCACTATGTTTCTTACCCGGGCCTGAACCTATCTCCTCTCCCCGTAAGAAACATAGTCCGAATAGCATTCTTTTAATAAAAAAACTTTTCACATTGATCCAGTCTACCTTGTACTATCCCCTCTAATTTTATACTCATTTCCAGGTATTGTCTAACCCAGGGGAGCATAGGTAAAAGATTAAGGAGGAAAACAAAAGGATTTTTTCCCCCTTTTATTGATGAAAAACCTTCAGGGAAAATTAGAACAATACGGCAAACAAAATAGGCAAATAGTTGCCTGCCAGTAATAGAGCAAATAGTTTATAGCATATACTCACTGTATAAGAAGCTTGGGAGCATTAGAAACAGGTAATATGTAACAGTAACAAGCATCTCTGAAGCTATTGGACACATAATCTGAATTTTCTTCAACTAGATCGTCATCATTCATTCTATAGCACGGTATCAAATTAAACCCAATTCTCGTTTTTCTAGATATCTGATTCAAACCGATTTCGGGCTGATCTTCTGCAAATTCAATCAAAAGATCAAGATTTATGTTCCATGAGTACAAATAGAAGCGTGCAATATATGCATTTCAATATAAATTGCAACTACCAGAATCAGATGACGGACGGTGAAGAAGGGCCCGGCGGAGGATTTTCCAGCGCAATGAAGGTTTTGAAGTGAGATCTGTGCTATTGGACACCATTGCTGCGTTCCTGTCTGGCATCTCTTATTGGAGTTGATAAATATTGAGAGAAGAA
>CAIGRF010310752.1:13252-24897 GCA_903798235.1 Fraxinus ornus | reverse complement strand
TTTTTTTTTTTTTTTTTTTATTATTTTAAAAACAAAAGATGCGAATAATTGAACAGTGTTTCTAGCGCTTCATTACCTCCGGAGGTGAAAAGGGTAACATTTGATATCTGGGTTCTTTTTTCAATTCACTAATTTATTAGGATTTAGGATTTTACATTTATATGTTGAATTGAAGGTGGGTTCTTCGTTTTGATTAGTATAGGTTCAAATCTCTTCTCGGTACTGTAAAGGTAATTACTTTCTCTACTTTTATGTGTGTATATACTGATAGGTTGTCTTTTTTCTTCTTTCTATTGTATTGGGGTGGAATTTTTATGATGTAGAATGAGTAGTAAAAAAAAAAAAAAAATTTTTTTTTTTTTGGTTGTTTTTTTTTTTTTTTTTTTTTTTTTTTTTTTTTTTTTTTTTGTAAAGGATGATTATTTTGTTTAGATTTTTAAGCTGTAAAATGGCAAATATTTGTTTTTCTCGCTGTTAACGGGATCTTTTGGGATATAAATGTCACCAGAGCTGGATATTTATGATCTGAAAAGGTAATTTCTCAATTCTTTCTTTCTTTGTTTTTTTTGAATGTTCATTGGATAATGGATATCATGGAATATATTTGTGGTCTTTTTGATGGATTTAAGCTAATGAATACTCTGAAAAGGATAAAATTACTGGTTGATATGTGTGTTATTTTCTCAATTAAATACAGATTTCAAGTATGTTTGGCGAAGCTTAAAATAAAAGTAAAAGTTACTAGTTTGAAACATGTTTGGACATATTATTTTTTCTTACCTTTATGTAACTGAACATAATCTTACATACTATCAAAATAAGTTACTTATTCAAACTTCTGACATATAAAGTAATTATTTAATCTCAAACTAACTTATTTACTAGTTTACTTATAAGTGTACTTTATAAGCTTAGCCGAACCTGCTTTTACCTGAGACATAACCGTTATGTGATTTCTTTTCTTCTTTGAGAGATTTTAATGACTGAGATGAAAGTTTCTATTATGTTCGTTCGGGGCTTCCAAACTTTGAACTGGCCAAGATGCCATCACTGTTTCCTCGGTTCTTGAATGTCAATCTTTTTGTTTTTTGATGTCTTCGGTGTATGAATGGAAATAAAGTCGATCCATCTTAATTTCTGAATCCTAGAGTCTTTTGTTGTACTATGTTAAGGGTGGCTGTTTTTAACTATATTCCGAGCTTCGTGCATTCGGTCTAACTGTATATATTAGTACCAAGCTATTTGTTGTTGTGGAAAATTTTCTTTCGAGGCCATAAGTAGCTGAAATTGACCTTTTTTAGGAATGAAGATTTTTAATTTTCGCTGAAATATGCTACATCATCCAATTTTTTTCCTGTGGATGCTGGGAATGCCAGTTTAGTTGGCCTCTTGACAAAAGTTGCATTCAGAAGGGCCTACAGAAACTAATGAACCAATATTGGCAGGTAAATAGATGAATCAAATTGACATGGACCGCAATGACTTGCCAACTCCAGGGGTGGTGGGTTTAGGTCAAGAATCAAGTAGGGGCAAGAGAAAGTTAACCTCCAAGGTATGGAATTACTCTATTTGCCTCCTTCGGGGATCACATTTCTTAGCTGAAACTAGCTGGGTGACAAATAAAAAGTTTATATTGCTGAAAAAGAAGGCATGGCAGGATTACATAAAACAAGTATGCAAAATTTGCATGGGGATGACCCAAAAATTATATGGGCCTAAATTGTTCTAACCAATTTTATAGGTTCTTAGGGTCTCTCAGGCTTCAGCATGACGTGTGCAAAAATTGTTCAGCATCGGGAAGGCTTTCTGGCCTAAATATTCTCTAATCTGGACCCTAAACATTTTATTCCCTTGGTTTTCTGAAATTATAAAATTGTCTCTGGCCCAGCAGGCTGCTAAATAAAATAACTTTCAGTATAGACACTCTTTGTTTCAACCAAAAAGAAGTACTGAAGTGCACAGTTGTCGACTTGCAGTTTTGTTTGGAGAATCTTCCCAGCCCTCTAATGTTAGCATACCAAAGCTTCGGGGTGGTATATGGAGATCTGAGCACTTCACCTCTTTATGTTTATAGAAGTATATTTGATGGGAAGTTGCAGAAACATCAAAATTCTGATGCAATATTTGGTGCATTTTCATTAATATTTTGGACATTAACGATCATCCCTCTGCTGAAATATGTATTTATGTTGCTGAGTGCCGATGATAATGGTGAAGGTATGCTAAAGTGGCTATGCTGTACAATATTAACAAATAAAAAATTACTTCTGACTAGTTCTGACCAACCCTTTTCAATTTCATCAGGTGGTACTTTTGCTCTTTACTCCTTGCTTTGCAGACATGCAAAATTCAGTTTACTTCCCAATCAACAAGCAGCTGATGAGGAGCTTTCGGCTTACAAATATGGTCCCTCAGGACAATCTTCCACATCTTTAGCATTTAAGAGGTTTCTCGAGAAACACAAGAAGTTGCGTACACTTCTATTGCTTGTAGTATTACTTGGGGCTGGTATGGTAATAGGCGATGGTGTAATTACTCCTGCAATTTCAGGTATGACAATGTCATCGTTGATGTGGTTCCAACGAGATCAGGTCAAAGAAATTTAATGTTATCTTCATTATTGACTGTTTTGGTATTGACTGTGGGTAAAGCTTGATGCCAAGTTAAACAACTTTAAGATCATTTCTTTCTATAATGACCTTACATGAGTCTAAATTGTGCTTTGGCTAATACTGTTAATTTTATTATACAAGGGTGTTCAGTTTGTGCTATCTCTACTATCTAGTCATGAAGTTTATGTTCAGATTGTCATGATTGAGCATGAGGGGAAATGAACCAAATCTTTTACCTAATTTGACGAAATGATGGTGCTTACTTCAAGTAGTTATTTATATTGAGAACACAACAAAAACATTTCTATGGAGAATACTCTCAACCAAAATCATTTTTTAAGTGGTCATGTTTGTTATACAATTGATATTTTTTTTTCCTTCTACCTTATTCATGTACTTCTGTGCATTTGCTATTTGATATTACTTTCAGTTCTTTTAACAAAGCTCTGTTTCATTCTCTTAACAAACAATGTATACATTATTTTATTACAGTTCTATCTTCAGTATCTGGTCTTGAAGCTGCTGGAACAAATTTGAGTAAGGGTATGCACTGTTCTGAATTTTATGTTGATTAGGCTCGAGTTCTATTTGCTTTGATACTGATGTACATTTATATTTTTCTGGACTGAGTTATTGGCCTGATTATCATGACAATATTCTATATGTAGGTGAAGTACTATTGATTGCTTGCATCATATTGGTCGGCCTCTTTGCTTTGCAGCATGTTGGAACCCAGAAGGTCGGTTTCTTGTTTGCGCCCATCGTTATTCTCTGGTTGGTATCAATTTTTTCCATTGGGCTCTATAATACAATACATTGGAACCCAAAAATCGTGTTGGCTCTTTCTCCACACTATATCATCAAGTTCTTTAGTCAAACTGGTATAGATGGATGGATTTCACTTGGAGGGGTCCTCCTCTCAATAACAGGTAAATAAAATCTAAAGCTTTGTCTCTTGGGGAACATTACAATCTTTTTCTTTTGTTAGATTTAGACATGATCCCTCTTTTTGAATCATGTTAACTTAATGTGTTAACACGACTATGAGAATTGCTTGAGTTTTGAAACTAATTCCTGTACTTTGTGGGGTTATCAGGCACAGAGGCAATGTTTGCAGATTTGGGCCATTTCAGTGCATTTTCAATAAGGGTAAATCCACATCTTTGTAGCTGTAGTAAACATTCAGGTGTGAATGTGTGTAATAAGAATGCATATTTGCTGCTTATGCTAGGATCATAGTTATAAAACCTATCCCAGACCGGCTGGTCTGGCCGGAAACCCGACAACCAGGCCCTAAACCTGGCCAGCACAATAGTTTGATTGAAATGCAAGTGACTCTGTCAAAAATCGGGTTTGACCGAGTTAACTGACGGTTTCTATATTGAACCGCTGTTCGGTTTGATCGGTTTTCAAAATTATCTTTAAAATTTTTGGATCCAAGACTTAACCTTGGACCTCAAGGTTAGATGAAGAGCACCTAACCACTTGGAATGTAATAGTCTATGGTTATTTTTGTGCAATAATATATAATGTATCGAAGAATCATTTATAATTTTTTAAAAATATTTTGAAAAAAAAAAAATTAGTCCAACATTTAAATTTATTTTATAGACTTATTTTGTAGGGGAATATTATTTTAATTAAGCTGAATTGAATATGTAACAAAATAAATTAAAAATATATTATAATTAATTTATATAATTTTTAATATTGCATTGGTTCGACCAGTAACTCAAGACCCACCTGGTACCTTGACTGGATCAGGTCTAATAACTATGGCCAAAATAGTAAGAACTTAATACTTATTTTGATGAGCTTAGAGACCTACAATATATAATTTTTCTCGTGCTAGAACTTGTAGAGTTGTGAATCCCATGACTGTACTTCATTTGTGGGTGGAGAGCACACCTGTTAGCGTTAAATAAAAATCCATATTAATCTTGTGTGTGGTTTATCTAGTAACATATAATTACAATCTACTCATTATCTCCCTTTTAATCTGAATGTTTTCTTTTTGTTCAGATTGCATTTGCATTTGTCGTATACCCTTGCTTGGTAGTGCAATATATGGGCCAGGCTGCTTTTCTATCGAAAAATATTTCTTCAATCCCAAACAGCTTCTATGACTCGGTTCCTGGTTAGTTTTGTTTCTAATCATGTTAAGATTGATATCGTGGTTTTCTTTTCCTCAGCCTGGTAATTTTGGATTGCCTTACAGATAGTGTATTTTGGCCTGTCCTCATTATTGCCAGCCTCGCAGCAATTGTTGCGAGTCAGGCTATCATTTCGGCCACATTCTCTATTGTTAAGCAATGTCATGCTCTTGGTTGCTTCCCGCGTGTAAAGGTTGTTCACACCTCAAAACATATACGTGGACAGATCTATATTCCAGAGATTAATTGGATCCTCATGATTCTTACTCTTGGTATAGCTATTGGGTTTCGCGACATAACTACAATTGGAAATGCATATGGTACGTCATAAATGTTTAATAGCATTCATTGTTTCATTTTTTATCACGATGAGATCAGTTTTTTTTTTAATTTAATTATTCATAAGATAAATGTCTCGTATGCATCGTATAATGTTCCAATATCTACGACCATAACATAAATATTGCTTAGAAAATGCCAAGTTACATTACTTGAGTATTGTTGAAAGATATCAATTGCTATCGAGAATGTCTCAACATATAATGAACTGTTGCATCAACTGAATTACAGAGCAATTATGCTTACTGATGTCCGGAATATTTTGTTTTCCCTTTTCTGATAAATCAACTTCTCATATTTTCAACTCTTAACTAGAATTTCTATAAATCAAGGCTCCTCTGATGTGGATTCATATAGTTTACCTTACAGTACGAATCTAGATTTTAATCATTTTATTTTGCCATTTTTATTGATCAAATGCTAATTTTTCTCCTTTTGAATTTCTTAAGCGTCATATGGAAAGATGAAAATTTCGAACTCTGAGCTGCTGCCCTCCCTAACCTCTCCTCTCCTAGTGAAATTCGAGAAAGAACAGAACTTCACTTGTGGTCTTCCTAGTGAAATTGTGCTTGCTCCTAAGAATTATGCATGCTTCTGATTATCAATAATTATGTACTTGATCCCTATTATTGTTTTTCTGTCTACTGTATAAGCAAGAATTTTCTTTTGCATAAATATGGAAAATAAGAGAGGGATTTGTCTTTGAATGTGGAGAATGGTGACTGGTAAATGAAATGAGATACACAAGTATATGCTAACAAAAACACAAAGAACTATAAGACTATAAAGTCTTATTAGCAGGTTCTGATTACAAGGACA
Organism: Fraxinus ornus; assembly: GCA_903798235.1. Classification (NCBI taxonomy): domain Eukaryota; kingdom Viridiplantae; phylum Streptophyta; class Magnoliopsida; order Lamiales; family Oleaceae; genus Fraxinus; species Fraxinus ornus. The sequence goes on along the minus strand of CAIGRF010310752.1, from coordinate 18,974 downwards.
GCAATGATCTAGCATCTTCTTGTTCTGCAAACTATTATAAGATAAATTACATTCTCATACTTCTACTGTAAAAAGACTTATCTGACAACTTGTACGGCTGTGGATCATTTTCATGGTGTAGAACATTTCATTTTCGAAAATGATTTTTTCCCTGTTAATTCAGTATGTTCTTCAGTTTCTATTATCCTTTTGGAATAATACATACTTCTGAAATCTATTTACTTGTTATCAATCATTTCTTATACTGAAGCTTCTTTTTGCCAGGCCTAGCTTGCATGTCGGTAATGTTTATTACAACTTTTCTCATGGCACTTGTAATGGTCTTTGTATGGCAAAGAAGTATTGTACTTGCTGCTGCTTTCCTCCTTTTGTTTTGGTTCATCGAAGGTGCTTATCTATTAGCTGCATTTACTAAAGTTCCTCAGGGAGGATGGGTGTCCCTTGTACTGTCTTTCATCTTCATGTCTATCATGTTTGTTTGGCACTACGGAACTCGCAAGAAGTACAACTTTGATCTATACAACAAAGTGCCAATGAAATGGATCCTTGGCCTCGGCCCAAGCCTTGGCATTGTCCGTGTGCCTGGGATAGGCCTCGTATATTCAGAGCTCGCAACAGGAGTACCTGCAATCTTCTCACATTTTGTCACAAATCTCCCAGCTTTTCATAACGTTTTGGTGTTTGTTTGTGTAAAATTTGTTCCAGTGCCCTATGTCTCTCCCGAGGAACGCTTCCTCATTGGCCGCATCGGCCCGAGATCCTATCGCATGTATCGGTGCATTGTGAGATATGGTTACAAAGACTTACAGAAAGATGACGAGAACTTTGAGAACCTTCTAATTCAATGTATAGCGGAGTTTATCCAAATGGAAGCTGTAGAGCCTCAGTTTTCAAGCCCAGACGCTGCATCATATGATGGGAGAATGGCAGTCATAAGCTCCCGGACTATTCAATCCAGTTCGACTCTAGTTGTGTCAGAGACTGAGGATTTTGGTTCGATTAGTTCCATTCATAGCAGTAAATCTTTAACTCTCCAAAGTTTAAGATCTGCCTACGGTGATGAGAACCCACCAATCAGAAGGCGTCAAGTGAGGTTTCAGGTACCACATAACCCCGGGATGGATCCTGCAGTAAGGGAAGAACTCTTAGACTTGATCCAGGCAAAAGAAGCTGGCGTTGCTTATGTATTAGGACACTCTTATGTGAAGGCAAGAAGATCATCTTCATTCCTGAAGAAATTTGTGATTGATATTGGCTACTCATTTCTTCGTAAGAACTGCAGGGGTCCGGCTGTGGCGCTTCATATTCCTCATATTAGCCTGATTGAAGTAGGCATGATATATCATGTCTAGGTATTTGTTCACTGTAAGTCTTTCCTTCATGGCCTTTCTAGGCTCGTCTTTATGGGTAATTTGTGGTAATGCAACAGCCCAAGACGCCATGGCTACTCTATGAACTCGTCTTTTTATGTATATATGCGCACAACTCTTAACTAAAAAGTATATCTTGTGTTGCTCAGCATTCAATGTGTTGAACCTTGTTTATAAGTGTGGATTTGAACATAGATTTATGCTTTATTGTTGCAATTCACTATTTCTGCATCGGCTTTGTTCATAGATGAGCGATCAAGAAATTCAAATGCAGCAACTATCGCACCTCCCAGCACCCCTCGAGTTCATTTTTCAGTTAAAATATTCACGTCTACTTACCGTGTTTTCATGATTACTTTTGAGATTGAAAAGGTTGTGATAAGAGTTTCTCTGTTTACGATGTAATGAGTTGTCCGTATTTAGTCCTTGTTTGATTTCGATAAAAATTAGATTTTTAGTAAATTTTGGTANTTGTTGGGGAATGATTGTGAAAGGTTGGGAACCAACTTATATAAACATATGTGGACCAACATGCTACTCGGGTAATAGGTTGGGGATCAATGGTGCAACTTTCCTGATTGAAAATAATGGGGGATGCAATTTCGAGGACATCTTTTAGCCCATGTTTGACACATATTCTTTCAAAATGCATAGGATGCAATTTCGAGGACATCTTTTAGCCCATGTTTGACACATATTCTTTCAAAATGCATTATTTCAAAACTCATTTTCAACCATACATTCTTCAATAAAATAATATTTCTCATTACATCAATAATTTTTCCTTCTTTTTCAAGCGTACATTCTCCATCAATTTACTATTTCAGAATACATTCTTTTAAAATAATGTGGTTCAAATACACCCTTTCGTGTTTTCTATTATTTATGTATTTCTTTTTTAGAAAGTATTTTCTCTATACAAAAATCTGATTAGATAGGTTAACAATAATTTTTATTTTATTTTATTAAAATGTATAAAAGCAGAAGAGCACGATTTTCTTACTAGCACTTAACATCCAAATTGGTTACTTATAAGCACAATCAAACATTCTTTCTCAGAAAACTCGAGAGATTTAGGCAGAAAGAAGGTATTTTAAGAATAATAACAAAAAAGTCAAATGGCGCAAAGATTATAATTTCTGTTAGTCGGAAGTATTATTGTCTATGCTAACGAAAAATAAATATCTAATAATTCGAATAGAATTCGACTATAATATTTTTCGATTATAATTGACGTACTTCCTCTAATAACTATTGTGACAATATTATCGATAATGTTATCAACAACCAATGACCACCAAAGGGGAAGTTGGTGTCAAACTAATGACATTTCATGTAATGAAACAATTTTAAAAATTAAATGTATCAATGTTTTGTTAATTTCAGCTATCTATTATTATTATTATTATTATTTATAATTTTCTAAATATTAACAATTAATTTTCTATTTCATCTTCCTTCTGACCTTCTCCAACTAGATTCTCCTTGTAAAAAATTGGATAATTTGCCAATGGAAGAGAGTGACTCCAATACCAGTACCATGAATTCTCTCGAAACTAGGGAGGATTTGACTTCGATTTTACCATACTTACCACTAATTCTCCGTTCCTCAGCACTATTCTGGCCGCCGCCGATGGTGGAAGCGCTGAAATCCCTAGCCAGAGGACCTCTTCACAGCAACGTTAACTCGGGTCAAGTTCTTTCCATCGCCATTTCCGACCTTCGTAATTCACTTAGTTTGCCGGATTCCGCCCTCCACCCTTCCGCACTTCACGGCTATGCCCTCTTCTTTGATGACGTAAAAAGTTATTTAATTGATTCATTTTGCCTATTTAATTTTTCTTTTAAGATGATCAGTGTCTTAGATTTTTTTTTTTCATCGGCAAATGAAAGATATTTGCCATGTTAATATAGACTTGTTTTACTTTATGATACTAAGAATTAGGTCATTAAAGGACAATGTCCATAACAGAACATCATAGAAGGGAGGGTGTTAATGCCACGCTTGAATGAAAATATAAGAAATATAAATATGGGACAACAAATGGTGGTTGTTGGGTCATGACTTGATTAGACCTAAAAAAGCTCCTATTTGCAAGAGTGATACACTTCTGATAGGAGAGAGTAGTAGACCAAAACTTCCATGACTTGAAGAAGATTTGATTTACTAAAGATAGCTCTATATCTAATGGAATGGCGGAGAAGGATACATATAATTGACCCCTAAGTTTATTTCCAATAAGCTTTAGCTTGTTGTTCTTGACATCTTATTGTATTCCAATGGGTGCGAGTGAAGTAGTAAAGTGATTTGCCTCATTCTTGCATTTCGAATGCACAATTTATTTGTTGAGTGAAGGATAATAAGAATGATTTATTCTAACCTATTTGGCTGCTATGATTTTAGTTGATGAGCAGGGATGCGTCTGAGAAGTGGTTTGGAAAGGTGGTTCCACAACTGGCAGATTTGCTATTGAGGTTACCAGATTTCTTGGAGTCATACTATCAAAATACAGTTAATTTCAATGGAATGGAAACTGGTCTTCGGTTACTGGATTCACAACAGCAGGGTATTGTGTTTCTCAGTCAGGTAAACTTGTATAATAGTTTTTAAGCTTGACTACTGCTAGTATAGATTATTTCCAATGCTAGTGCATTTACTTTAAGCTTTAACTGTAGATGACATTTCAGATTGAGTAACACAGTATTCATGTTCCCCACTTTTACTGTGTTCCTCAAACTTTTGGAATTTTGAATAGTTGATGATTATATTAATGTGTGATCAAAGTCTGAATGTCAACATACTTTGGTTTATCTTAAGCTGATTTAGAGTTGAATACTGTATTTTGGTCATTAAAGGACAATGTCCATAATAGAACATCATAGAAGTGAGGATGTTAATGCCACGCTTGAATGAGAATATAAGAAATATAAATATGGGACAACAAATGGTGGTTATTGGGTCATGACTTAGGGTGCGTTCGGTAGAGATTAAAATTGAAAAATTAACCGTTATTGTTGACTTTTATTAGATGAGTGAGACCCAATAACGACCATATTTTCAATTTTAATTGGATTTTAAGCATGATCGAACACACCCTTATTAGACCTAAAAAAGCTCCATTTGCAAGAGTGATACACTTCTGATAGGAGAGAGTAGTAGACCAAAATTTCCATGACTTGAAAAAGATTTGATTTACTAAAGATACCTCTATATCTAATGGAATGGCGGAGAAGGATACATATAATTGACCCCTAAGTTTATTTTCAATAAGCTTTAGCTGCTTGTTCTTGACAGCTTATTGTATTCCAATGGGTGCGAGTGAAGTAGTAAAGTGATTTGCCTCATTCTTGCATTTTGAATGCACAATTTATTTGTTGAGTGACTGATAATAAGAATGATTTATTCTAACCTATTTGGCTGCTATGATTTTAGTTGATGAGCAGGGATGCATCTGAGAAGTGGTTTGGAAAGGTGGTTCCACAACTGGCAGATTTGCTATTGAGGTTACCAGATTTCTTGGAGTCATACTATCAAAATGCAGTTAATTTCAATGGAATGGAAACTGGTCTTCGGTTACTGGATTCACAACAGCAGGGTATTGTGTTTCTCAGTCAGGTAAACTTGTATAATAGTTTTTAAGCTTGACTACTACTACTAGTATAGATTATTTCCAATGCTAGTGCCTTTACTTTAAGCTTTAGCTGTATATGACATTTCAGATTGAGTAACACAGTATTCATGTTCCCCACTTTTACTTGTGTTCCTCAAACTTTTGGAATTTTGAATAGTTGATGATTATATTAATGTGTGATCAAAGTCTGAATGCCAACGTACTTTGGTTTATCCTAAACTGATTTAGAGTTGAATACTGTATTTATCTTTTGGAAATGATTTTTTACCTTCTAGGTGACAATATACCACTTTCCAGTTTATTTCTGAATTCAATTTTGGATAACCCAACTCCTTGGTTAGATTTATGGTATAAAATTGCGTTCGAATTTCTTTCCAATTTTAAGATAACTGTTCTGGATTTTGAAATAATTAGATTTATGTGAGCTTTTAAAAACTTAGAACCATTTTTTTTGCATTGTGATATCAAATGCACTTTCTCTGTGTATTGCTCAAAATGTTCTTTGCAGTCAGCTTTGGCTGTGTTTGATTTGATTATTCTCTGTTTCATGAAATTTTAACTGCTATTTGTCATTTAACTGAATTCAAGACGAGTTGACGAAGTTTTCTACTAGGTGATGAAAATACCACATCATATTCATTTCTGGAATTGATTGTGATACACAATTTCTTTGTTATAATCTGACATTACATTGGAATTTTTTTTTTTTTTTTTTTTTTT
>CAIGRF010310752.1:0-12463 GCA_903798235.1 Fraxinus ornus | reverse complement strand
AAGCTTGGAACATACAATATATATGCTCCAACTTGAGGGGGAGTGTTAAAGGGTATTTAAGTCTTTTATATAATACCTAGGGTTTCCTAAGTTCTTATTATAAATAGTGAGACGCTAACACAACATGTGATTAAGCCTTTTTATTCTTTTACTTTAACTATTGTGATGCACAATTTCTTTGTTATAATCTGACATTGCATTGGAATTTTTTTTTACTATTCTAAGATGAATATTTGGATTTTAAAATCTTAAGTTTGTGCTAACTTTTTGCTACTTTTGAAACCATTTTACCTTTATGTTCTACATCAGATGTACTCACTCTATAAATTGCTAAAAACGTTCTTTGCAGTAGTTTTGACTGTGTTCTATGTTGGTTCTTCTTAGATTCCTGAAATTTCAACTGTATTCTTCATGGTATTGTGAAAGTGTACGTTTTTTATTTTTTGCTGACAGTGTTATTTTAGTAATGTATTGTTATAGTTGCAAATTGTAACCTTAGAAACCTTGAAAAATTTATGTGAGTATTTATGTTTTCTGAATTTTAATAAAGAGCAAAAAATAACTGGGGATATCACATAGATATTCATAATGCCTGATTCGAGTAGGGAAAGAGATGGATGAATCAAAATAATGTTAAAACCTGGTTTTACTTTAGTGATTGTAATATGATTGTGCTATAATGTTCCATCAAACACACTGAAAGGGCAATGTGATATTATCCTTTGTGGATCTATTCTAGCAAATGTGTGGGGGGTGGGGGCGCTCAAGCATTTTCTTGTTACCCGTGATTGGACAAGTCTTCCCCTGCTTAAGGTTTGGATCTCCACTGCTTTGTGCCTCCACTCGCGTTAACCGTAGAGAAGTCTCACTAGAGGTGCCAGGATTTGTCCCAGTGGAAACCCTCCCTTGGACTCTCAAGTAAGAATGTTAACAATATGGAAAAGCAGGGGTGAAGAAAAGCGGTTCTTGCTTGTTGTAAATGAATCTTTACCTGACTCAAAGATTTCTTTTAGAGGCCCTTTCGCTCATCTATATTTGGTAAGCTGCATTTTCTCAATTGAGGCCTATTACTGCGTTGACTATGGTTGCACTTAGCTGTCATCCGTACCCTTTCAGTATTTATTTGACTATTGTTTCGTTAGTTGGTTGAGCGAAGGCACGAGGTGATCCTAGTGGGTTCAAGGAGATGACTTGTACCAATTTGAAGGTTCAGTGCCTTAAACAAGGGTCATGGGTTTGGGCCAATTTTTGGCTTTGTATTTTATATTGGGCTCACAGATCAATCCTCAATTAGAAAAATTATACCCGCTACAGGGGGTTTCCAAATTACCACCGTTGGGAGTATGACTAAGCATCAATGAAACATGATCTATGATAAAAAAGGGAAATGAGACACCATTCATCTCTACTTGGGTTTAGTAACAGTCCAATTACTTTTAATCACTGCTGCATATTGTTTTATTTGATTATTTTCCATTTCCAATATAAATTACTCTTGTGAAAGGTATTTCAATTGGTTGTAACTTGTCCACGAATAAAATAATCTAGTTGTTTGTGGCAATCACCTGGAGAACATAAAGTAGAGTGGAATGAAACAAACATTGTACTATGCACCCCTTGCCATTTTCCACTTCATGCATTTTAGTTTCGTTTTTCCCTCTTAAAGTTTAATGAGTTCATTCTTATCATTTGAATATGACTTGCATTCTGATAGTATGAATTCTCATTGTGAATGCTTATGTTTATTTCAGGAATTGATTGCTGCTCTTCTAGTTTGCTCTTTCTTTTGCTTGTTTCCAACCACTAATAGAGGTGCCAAACATCTCCAAGCAATCAACTTTGATAATTTATTTGCGTATGTTTTCATCCACTTGCCCGATTATGTGTTTCTTTTTCTTAATTGTTGTCTTTTGCATCTATACTGATAGCTGTTGATAAGTATATAAGAACTTGCCAATTTTAATAACAAAGAACTGTCCTATTTTTCATATAGTTCCCTCATGGCCTCGACTATTACGTGTAAAGGACCTTAGATCGACATTCCAATGCTGGTGCTACATTTTCTATCATAATATCTGAGCAAACAATGCATTGCATGTCATAGAAGGAAAACTTCATTATCGGGCTCATAAATCTTTAGTGATGCACAATTATGTATGTATGTATGTATGAATGGAAACCCACTGCAAAGTGCCTGTACAAACACGCATACATATGTATGCCTACTTGGTAATTTAGTGATTGTTATCTTGAAGGTGATCTAGGTGCATTTTTGTCCATTCATTATGCCTCAATGTAACACAGGATAGAGTTGAGTTACTGAACAATTAGAACATACAAATATAGAAAGATGCCTTCTACGACTTTTTTTTTTTCTTTTTCTTTTATTTCATTGTTTATCTGGAAACAAGCAATCATTTGACCTACCACCCTTGGTCTTCCCCCTTCAATATATACATGGTTTGACTGAAAGAAGTTTATGTGAACTGCAATAATGAAATTTGTATTTATTTTCTTGAAGATCATCAAACTATTTTACTGGTCAATTGAGATAAAATGAGTTGCGACATCTTGTGGGCCTATTTGTTAGTTATGGACAGTCACCATTAATAAGCAGTATTTTTCCATTATTCTTCATTGGATTTCTCATTTTTTTTTTTTTGAAGCAGAATAGATTCATCTATTTTCTGTGCTTTCAGGTGTTTATATGAGTCCCATGACATGAAACAGGAAAATAAAATAAAGTGCATTGTTCACTATTTTGAGAAGATATGCTTGTGTATGCCTATGGGAAATGTCTCTTTTGAACGAAAAGTTCTTCCTCTGACAAATAGCCCATCCCACATTTGTTTCCCAAAGGCTAATTTTTGGAGCAAGTCTAGCGTCTCCCTTTGCCATTTGGAGGTAAGCAATGAATAATCAACATTTATCTAGTGGTTTGAGTTCATTTTTTACTTTGAAGTTCAAGTTCTCATTTAGAGCAATCCATAGCCTTTTTGGACATGGCTGCTGTCCTCATCCAGTCTGGAGATCAAACCAGGCTAGGAAAATACTGGTCCAACTGGTGGGTCAAGTGGTTTTGTGGTTGAACCAGCGTGCTGCGTGCATTAATATTCGTATTGAAATAATTGCAAAATATATGTGATTCGTTATCATTTTGGATTCAGAAATAGTGAAAGAATGTCTCTAATTAGGTTTATGATTTAGAAAATGAATTTTTGAAAATGTCTGCAATAGTTAAATGTGGTTATTAAATTTAACTACATTTCATAAACCATTTTTATATTTGATTTTTACAATTTTTTTGTGTGTAAGTTTATTTGAAATAAGTAAGGCGTGTACTACAGTTTTCACCACTCTGAATTCAATTGTTTGAAATCTTTAGTTTTTCTTTTGTTTCTTCTAACGTGAAAGATTTTAGATTTTATGCATCCACATAACTTTTTTAGCAATAAAATATTATCTTGTTTCTTGAAACTAATTTCAGCAGCTTTAAAGATAAAACAGTATATAGATTCAGGTTAGACTTTATAGAAGCTAGAGTAAAGCTAACTTAAATAAAAAGTTACAGATTTTTATTTTTTTTCTTGTTCATATATACGTTGTATATGTTAACTTGGGTCTCTAACAATCTAGATATATCCATCTTAACTGTTTGGAATGTCCATGGCTGCGATCCTAGATTCAAGACTTTTTGCAACCATTTCACTTTTGATTTTCGAGGTGAGATGGATCTGGCTGGTTTCCTCAAACCCGCCTGGAAATATCTGAGTCTGGAAGTTCACGTGGGCCCCCCTATTGCATTTCCAATCAGATTGTCTACCAGTTTGGGCTTGGTTTTAATAATTTTCCTTCATTCCCTTTGGTCTTAGTTCTTATATACTATTGAATTTTATACTTTATCGTTAATGGCCACTTGATTTTTCTTATTCAACCCTTCTTTAATCACCTGCTTACATTTGAGTTTTACCGTCTGTTTACCTACAACTATCCCCCTCCCACATAAGGAACTATCCTTTTTGCAATTGCATCTGGCATGCCCTGTTTGGTAATCAATATAGTTCAATTTCTTTTTGGTTCTTTGGCAGGTTCACCCTTCTGGTTTGATCGAGGATCAACCTGCTGAAGCTCTTGAAGTAGATTTCGCAAATAAATACATAGGAGGTGGTGCTCTTTTCCGGGGCTGTGTACAGGAAGAGATTCGTTTTATGATCAATCCAGAATTGATTGTTGGCATGCTTTTCTTGCCTGCAATGGCAGACAATGAGTCTATTGAAATTATTGGTACGCAGAGATTCTCCGATTACACTGGATATGCTTCTTCATTCTGCTTTTCTGGCGACTACGAGGACGTCAAGGGTGTCGATTCAATGGGAAGGCGTAAGACAAGGATAATTGCAATAGACGCACTATCTTGTGTCGGTAAGAGACAATACACACCGGAATGCCTTCTCAGAGAGATTAATAAGGCATTCTGCGGCTTTTATGATCAATCCAGGCGACGGCAATATGAAAATCTGTTTGTAGACACTGGATTTCCGGAAGCTGAGTTTGATGGAGGCACTAGAAACCCTCTTGGAAGTTCCATGAGAAATATGTCGACTTCCTTTCAATCAATCAATGGAACTTCTAGTAACCAACCAACGAGGGTCAATGAGCAGAAGTGGGATGACAATAAAATCGGGATTGCTACAGGGAATTGGGGATGTGGTGCTTTCGGGGGAGATCCTGAAGTCAAAGCCATAATTCAGTGGCTAGCAGCGTCTCAAGCGCTAAGACCTTTCATCTTATATTACACATTTGGCTTGGAGAGCTTGAGGAAGCTTGACAAGGTAGTACAATGGATTATATCCCAAAAATGGAATGTGGGAGAACTTTGGGAAATGTTGTTCGAGTATTCGAGGCAGAAACTGAAGCAACAAACCAAACTTACCTTTTTCAATTGGCTTCTTCCCTCATTAAATGACGATGATCCCATGATAATGGACACGTCATTTACTTGATAAAATTCTCTGCACATGTGATGCTTTCACGTCGTTTCTGAGTTTTTGAACTTCCTCTTGTAGTTTTTATTGAACTGAAAATATGGGGTGGCAAAAGATGTAGATAAAGATTGTTTGGTGTTTGTATTATTGAGATGATGTTGTGACTGCGTTAGGATGTTCTTGTTCGATATGTTTGGAGGATACATTTCGAATGTGGATTCTGTTAGATTCATTTGATGTCAGCACTCGACCATCTCATCCCAATTTACTTTACATCTCTAATCACAATTAACCGGTTGATGATCTTTGCTACAAGCCTCGGACCTAGAATGTTGGCCAACTCGTAACATGCCACAATGATATAGACTATACATCGAGTATTAATTTTCTTTTTCTTTAGAAACTGTGTAGATCATTTTTAGCTTGCGTTTGGTCCATCGGATTATACTGTATCACTAATAGAAATTGCTTAGTTGACAACTATAGTATAAGGGTGTTTGATTGCGAGCATGAATTTGTATGAAATTATGAAATAAGAATTATGGCAACGTCTTTTAGACTTAAATCTTAAAATGCATGTTCTGTTTTGTTTTGTTTTGTTTTTTTTATCTTATTTTAATTACTATTAACAATGTGGTGATTCGAGATGAATTGTAGAAAGCTATTCACATCATATCGAATTGCAGTCTATCATCACCAAGAGTGTGTAAATTTTTATATACTATAATGGGCATTAACAAACAGTGTGTTGCCATTGATTCTGTTGTGGAGCTTGATTTGGTCTCTGCTCTACAAGCCTCGGCCTTCCCAGAACTCATTTTCACTACCGTGAAATGGTAAAATGATGTACACTGTAGTATACCATTGATTACCTATTTACCCTTTCTATATCGTAATTTTCCTTTTACTTGGTATCCAGGGGTCAGAACAGCAGAAGATAATGGCATTCTTTTACTATGGAGCTGCCAAGCCACCATGTCTGAATGAGCAACATAGCGAACACAGAAGAACCAATTTCTACAGTTGAAACGAGCATTGTTGACCCCAAAAAATGTTGCCAACAGATGCCGGGCCCACTCGTGTATATGCAAGCCAAATCCAACACGTTAGTGTCGATCAACAGTCAAGATAACTCCAGAAAATGAACGTGGGAGAGGCTCAACGACACAAGACGTTTTCGTTCGGACTCCGACTATAAACACTGAACGCGATTGTATAAAAACCCAATCGATAAAGCATAAGAAAAATGTCTTGAGAGAATAATGTGATTTTTTTTAAGTATTCAGAGTTTCATTAGCCTTTCATTGTTACATGGTGGGGGTATATATAGCATCACAAATTAAATGGTGACTTTTGGATCANTACTAGCCTATCAAAGTATTAAATGTTCTTACATTGACAAGACATGACATAAGTACTTTTCTCAGTCACATCAGGATCCTCATCATTAACACATCTGCACACGTGGGCCGTCGCCAACTTCAGATCCTCAGAGCCTCGGGAAGGCAGGCCCTCGGCCACAGTGATGACCTCTGAGCCTCAGAAAGCCTGGAACTGCTTGAACTGTGATGCCACGTGGTAGCTCTTTATATTTGGGTCGTAACAAGCACCAACTCCAACTAAAGTCTACGTCTTAGACATTACCAATTAATTGTAGCACTACAATTTTTACTGGTTATTGGAATTATAGCCAGGGGCGAACCCAGCACCCGGCGAGGGGACGCGGCCGCCCGTGCTGGATCCGCCGGAGTCTTCAATACCGCCTTGCGCCGCTGGGTTTCGACTATTGCAGAGAGAATAGAGGACGGGAAGAAGACGATCAGAATTTTAGAATTGGGTGGGCCTTTTTTTAAAAAAAGTCTTGATTTATAGCCCTTGTTTGGTACACATTATTTTTTTCATTTTCATTCTTCTACTTATTTTCAACCACATATTCTTCAATAAAATAATATTTTCCATTATATCAATAAATTTTCCTTATTTTTCAACTATACATTATCCATCATTCTACTATTCCAAAATACATTCTTCCAAAATAACGTGGCTCAAACACACCCATATGTGTCTTTGCTGAACAGGCGCCAATGGTGTTCGTCCAGGTGAGCACCCTGCGAGGATTGTTTTGAATCCATGGGCAGGCAAGAGGCAACCTGGCGAAATGTATTGTTCATCAATTATATTTGCTTTCTGTATTCGATTCTCAATCCACTCAACTTGTTGCATTGCTACAATTTGAAGTTAAGGTAGAGGGCATTTCTCATCCCTGTAAGTTCTATGAGCGGATTGGAGTTGGAATAAGTAGAAAGCACACGGCTGTAACATTTGTATGTGAATAATTTTATGCTGCTCGGTCAAATTACAACGGCAAGTATGTTGCTTGGAATTTATGAATGTGTTTGTCTGTGAAGCTTTGCATGATATTTTGAAATAAATACGATGAACTGGTTATATACTTAAGCTGGGGGTAGTCAGGCCTAGCTATATCAACGAGTTGAACCCGAACATTTTTGGGCCCGAGCCGGCTCGGGTTTTTTGTTTGTATATTTTTTTTTTAATATAAAGGTGCAAAGGCAACAGCTTGCTGCCTTTGCAAGCAGCTCTTTAAAAAAAAATTGATTTTAATTTTTTTTAAGGGCAAGCTCGCCCGGGCTCAAGCCGACGCCCCAAAATGGGGCTCTGCCCGAGCCTCGGCTAGGTATAACCTAGCTCGAGCCGGCCCTTTTTCCGAGCCGAGCCCGAACTGTATAAACCGCCGAGCTTTTTTGCCATTCCTAGTCAGGCCGATCCTTTGTATGTACTTTCTCATATTAATATTTTTATAGATGTATTTTGTTTTCATTGATGAAACATTGTCCTTTTTTGAGCTCTTCTGATATACTATGACATTTGCGCGTTACTTTGCTCATGTTAGTTGATGCAATAATTGTAAGAGAAAATTGTTGACCTCGTTTTTTCGCACCGTTGACGTGGACAACAGATACCAAGCTAATTAGCATTCTTTTAAGCTAATTCCAATATGTATGGACTGATTGTCAATCTATAATATCTCGGATTTAAACGTGGGAGAAACTTTATAACACGAGACAAATATGTTTAGGCTCCAACGAAATATATGGGATAAATTACACGATAATGAACGACCGACTAAGAGCCAAAGTCAAGATTAAAATCACGCTTCAAACATTAAAAACCAAAGATTAATAAAAAGGAGAAGAATGTACGACTTGCAGTTGATATATTTGCATTACCCACAAAATGACACAAATGGGGGATATTTATAGTGTTATATGTGAAATGGTGTCCATGGGATGGGGGACACGTGGTCTCATCTCCTTAACTGAGGCATCTTATTCTAGGTATGGGTGTTCAAAAGTCCCGAATCGAATCGAATGGTTCTTCATAAGTTAAATACCCGAACGGGTATCTAAATCAAGAACCGATGGGTTTGGGTCGGGTCTCGGGTCTAGACCAAGAACCGAAACTAAATAATTTTTTTATTGAATTAATTAAATTATTATTTTTTAAAGAAATTAACAATTTTTTTTTTTAAATTATACTTAAAAATATATTATTTTTTTTAACTTTTAATTTATATTTCATTTTCTTTATGCAGTAAGACTGCTTGAATCAAATGAATTCTTGATATGGATCACAATATTTTAATATTAATAACTACTTTTTGGTATTTGTATGCATTGAATTAATGTTATTCGACAGCTAGTTATTTATATATTTTTGAATTGAGCTACATTAATTTATTAAAGTTACGAATGAAATGTCATTAGTTTTATTTATGTAGTGTTGCTGTAATTGTTACAAAAATTAATCATGGTACGGAACCGAATCCGAACGGTTCCATAATTATATTTGGACCCGACGGGTCCATTTATTAAATACTCGAAAATTTTGGAACCGAGCATAACCGAACCGAACCGACCCACGGACAACCCTAATTCTTGATATTAATTTTGACTCCACTAGTTATCATAGCGCATTAAATATCCCTAAAAAGGAGGCAAGATTGACCTTTCTACTCATTACAAAAGTCCGGTCAATCATTCTAAAAGGATTTCATAAATTCAAGACTTCAAACGTGAATTGTCACCAACGTTACTTGAGCCTCATATTCTACTTCGTTGAACCTCGTCACTTCGACAAAGAAGTTTCATTTGGATCTCGGATTTATCATAGCAAAGGGATTTTGGTGGGGTCGGCCTCATGAATTGCTTTAGTAAGAGTGGGTTTCGATGGATCAAATTTGTCTTTAGTAGAGGGACTTCGGTAGGATCAGCCTCATGAATCGCTTCGGTGAATCGAATTTGTCTGGAGGGTCGGACGGGGGCTTTTGGCCCATGAGTGAGGGTCCCACTTCACGTGGGATGTCACATAACTTAGGTGGAAGGGACTTGGTGGGTTGGATGAGTCACGTGGGAGCCTAGATGGCGAAGCATAACAAAAATGTTAGAGACACTCTCTTTTTTTTTTCAAAAATTACAAAAGCATCTCTTATGTTTCTACATATTCACCCTTTTCTCTCGAAACAAAATTGTATTTTCCATTGTTCCCTTCTTTATACAAAATACTTTTACAATTATTTTTAAAACATATTTAAACTATATTACCTCTTACTCTTTTTTCATTTAATTCCTAAAGGAATATTGTTATAAATTAATCAAATTGGTAAATTTGCAATGTAAAAATTAAATTATTTTTCTGTTCTTCCTTTTCGTTCTTCTTTAATTTTAGTTTTTTTCTTTAAATAGTTATACATTTTTGATATGTTTAATGTTAAACATTAAATTTTTCTATTATAAAAACGTAGTAAAGTTAGCATTGAATAAAGTTCAAAGCCTGGATTATCTTTTTCTTTTCTACTCAACAATTTTTTTTTATTATTTTGCTCTTCTTCCCATTAAATGAAAAAGATAATTTGAAAATATTATAAGTTGTAACCATTTTCGCAAAGGAACTTACTTCGAGCTATTTGAAAAGATAGTGTTTCAAATTTTTTCATTTACATTTTAGATTTTTTCTTTTTGAGATATCTGATCACCTTCTCAATAAAGTTACACGTCCTATAATCCACATCTCATAATGAGCCTTGCCATGAGATACTTTTCGAGTTGGGTTAGGGAAATGTCCGAGGACTGAGTGATTGCTTTTGTGGCTCCATACGTGCTCAGAACACACAATAAGAACAATATCAATAAAGACTTCCCTTATTTCTTTCCTTAAATGGCAAAGTAGATGATATGTGGTGGTTTATGAATTGCATTCTCAAGAATGGAGCATGTCTGTTTCATTTGTATGAGATACAACAAATTGCAAATGCTAATTGAACTGTCTGCTATTGATTTTCTTATCCGGCAAGCTAATCTTTATCCTGGAAAGGTCACTGCGGTGGCTTTGGGTCCTCTTAACAGATATTGCACTGGTCAGTTTTATCAGAAAAGATAACTCCATGGACCAATTATACCAACAAGTAGCAACTTTACTTTACCAGAGGGTTAAGAAGAGGAATATGGCAGTACAGCCTCTCCAACGGATTTACACCCAGCACCTCCAATCCTCCCTGATTTTAGGGATTCGATTCATAGCGTGTACACCTCCATCGTACAATTTGTTGTGGAATTTGTTTTTGTATTGATTGTATTCATCTCTGTGTATAAATAGGAGTAGAAGGTATCTCTATTATAATGTATGAATTCTGGTGATTAATTCATAACAAGTAATCTTCATCAATTCTTCTTTCCTCTGTTTCTTATCTAGTTTCTTGAATCTTGCAATCCATTTTGAGTTCTTTTTGGAAATATTCTCACCAGATTAATTGATTAATACAGGTTATACAGTCAGATCCTTCCTTTGTCAAAAACATTGAGCAGATTATTCTTCTGGGTGGTGCATTTGCAGTAAATAGGAATGTGAATCCTGCAGCTGAGGCGAATGTGAGTTGCTCATTCAAGTATCTGTATGTGAGCCACAGGTCCTGGCCCCTATTTTTCTTGATTTGTTTTTGTTTTCTTTCACTCTTGATTGGACGACAAGACTTTTGGAGATCCAGAGGCTGTAGATATTGTATTCACAAGTGGAGCTGATGTTTTGGCAGTTGGGATAAATGTTACCCATCAAGTCGTTTTGACTGGTAACCATTTTCCTTCTTCTGTGTTTTAATAGCGTAATCTTAATTTACAAGCCTTCTTTCCATCTTAAGTTTCGTATTATCATAGTTTCTAGGATGTGATGACCAACTTTTCTCACTGGTCATATGTGCTGGATATTAATTGTGCCTGTTTATCTGTTGGCTATTCTTTCTATCCATTTTAACTACTTCTGCAACTTCCTCTTCAACAATTCTGGTAGGATACGTGGATGAAACATTTTCAATGAACTAGAAAACTTTAGTTAGTTTTTGCATGATAATTGCCAAAATAGCTAGGTGAGGCAGGGTGATAGACCTGTCCATCACGAATCTTAGGCAACTGGTGACCGTCGAAATAAACTTCTTTTGGAAAATAAGAAGAGTGGACTGTAATATATTTGTATTTGTATTTGTATATAATTTAATGGCACCGAAACAAGCTTTAAGTGCTTATCTCATTTTGTAACAAGGACCATATAATACTATAGTAGTTAACCATTAATAAATTCAAAGGAGGTTTACAAACAAAAAAATATTTCTGGTAAAATTCTTGGACTTGGTATGTTCTATGGTATCGAGTGTTGGGACAAATTGTTTCATATTTTGTGAAGAACTAAAAAAAGTTCATGTTCATATTAGCCGATCTCGAACATGTTAGAAGAGATAAGGGTAAACCATACCAAACATGACTGCTTGTGTTTGCCAAGGATTTGACTGCTTTGTATCTTCGAGTAGGTCTATCAATGAATCAAACTGAGGGACGAAAAAGGATCTAGCTGACTCTAAATTTATTAAAAACAAGGCTTAATTCGTTGTACATTCCGTCCAAGGCTGAGCACCTAAGCGACTGCAGACCATGATGGATCCAACAGTGTTAGCATAGGGAATATTTTCCATTCTTTTAAACTCTTTATCAGTTTTAGGTGACTGTTCACTAGAAAGTTTAAAATGATTTGCAATAGGCAAATATGCAGGTTTACAATCAGTCATAGAAAATTTTTCAAGTATTTTCTTAATGTATGCACTCTGTCTTAGCCATAACATGCAACCAATTCTGTTCCTTTCTATTTTCATGCCTAGTATCCTTTTAGCTTGCCCTAAGTCTTTCATTTCAAACTCAAATTTTAACTTTGATTTAATAGAATCTATTTCAGATCTGGTTTGACAAGCAAGTAACATATCATCAACATATAAAAGCAGGTAAATAGATTCAGGTCCTCCTGACCCTTTAAAAAAGAGACAAGAGTCATAATTGATCTTAATAAACCCCAAAGTCTCAATGTAGGAATAGAACTTTTTGTACCACTGTCTGGGAGCCTGTTTCAGGCCATAAAGGGAT
>CAIGRF010310717.1:8697-27240 GCA_903798235.1 Fraxinus ornus | reverse complement strand
AGATCCAGATCTAAATTAATGTAGAACTACTTTTTCTTGTTAAATTTTGAAAAATTTCTTTTAAGATCTTAGAGAATCTCAGTGATTAAATTTGATACTTTGAATTATTGTTTGCTATCATGTTTAAATTTCATAATATTATTGTTTAAAAATGCCATGATATACAATTGAAGGATTAGACAATTTGTTAGAAAGGTGACACACAAGCATGCCACAGAGAAGAAGCGGAGGGATCTCGCATGCCGAGTGACTTAGTTTTTTGATTATTTGTTTGCATCTATTGTGGTTGATTTCTCTTTTAGAAAATGGCTCTGGTTTGACATGCTTTCGATTTTCTTCCCATTTTCCTTTTTATTTGGCTAGACGAACCATCACACGAGCACATGCAAATCAAATTTACTCTTAAAATGTATAGAGGTTAGATCGTCTATTGTTCACAGGACTTGACCATTCTTTGGTCTTGAAAGCTCACGTTAGACCACACAATGATTTCAGCTAACCAATTTCTTTAGTTTTTGTTGCTCTCCATTTTTCGTCAAGAAATTCAGAGTATAGAGAGATAGTTATTTTAAACCTTAGCCATTTTTTTGTTATAAAGGCTCACCACTAGACGGTAGCGAATTTCGAGCTAACCAACTTTTTTTTTTGGTTTTGTTGCTCATCGCATGTGTCTACGATCTAGGAATGCATAGTAGGAGGTCTAGTGATTGAGTCTTTAACCATTTTTTTTTTTATTTCGAAAGCTCATCTCCAGACCATAGAGCGATTTTGAGCTAACCAATTTTTTGACTTTATCGCTCACCGCTATCCCTCAAGCAACCTTGAGACCAGCACACGACCAATTAATCACAATTCAAGTTATAGTTCAGACATATGACTTGCTTGGTGATAAGTGTAGTTTCTACACTTATTCAAAGACCTAAATAATGATATCTTGTTATTTTTTGGATGAATTGTGATCTTATTTGTGTTATATTGTGTTTTGTAGGTAAGACTCGATGTTTGATGAAGAATTAGAGAAAAGACCGCAAAAATAGTGAAAAAAAATGATGAAATCCAAAAGTCGGGACTAAATTGCAAACGATTCATAGATGAGACGGGTGACAAATTTAATATTGACGAGGCTAAGGATTTGATTGGAGATATTCGAAAGCCAAAGGGACCAAATCACAAGTGAAAAGGATAAAAAAAATGATTTGCAAAAAGTTTAGGGACCAATTTGCACAATTGGCCCCAAAATGTATAAGTCATGCGTACACGAGATTCCATTATAGGTCTATTGAAACTTAAATCATTCTATTATGCGTACACTCAATTTATACTATGCGTATGCATAGTTTCCCGGCTAGGAAATATTTTCTTTCATTTTTCTTGTTTCGGTAAATTTTGGTACGATATCTTTACACCATTTATAACCTAGAATTCGTCTAGAATGTGAAAAAAATCTCCTTAGACCTAAAAAAATCATAGATTCTAACCAATTGTGGAGGCAAAGAACAAGGCTAACAACGTAAAATCAAGACGAATTGTACAGGATAATGAAGATTCTTCACCGAATTCAAGATTCACATCAAGAACGTGAAAAATTCATACTTCATTATTTCTTCTTTTTGGGTGATAATTTTCCAATTGTTCTTTTGTAATTTAATTCTTGACATGTTAGGGTAGTTTTTCAATTGTATTCAATGAGTGTTTGAGCCCTATTTTCATTTATATAAATTCACGACATTAATTCAGGAGATTCTTGTGTTGTTTGATTAATTTTACATACTTATTATTTGGTTGTTTGGCCATCAATTGAATAGTTAATTGCTTATTGTAGTGTAGAAATATTCACAATAAGTATAGAACGCGGTAAAATCACCATGTGTAGTTAGAATTAGGAATAATCTCTTTCACACATGCAATTTTATGATAATCTAAACTAAATACATGTCATTCATATGAATTTGGACTAGGAATATGATTGTCTCATGTCAGTCATAGGTTTGTATATCTTGTGAAAGAACATTTACCATATTAGCTTTATCGATTGTCAATAATATATGAATTGAATAGATTAATAATTGAGAATTGAAATAGATGAAAATAGGGGATACATGAATCCAACACAAACATCCACATTAGATTAATTAATCACTTATTATCGCTTTCTTAGAGTAGAATTAGAATAAATAACAAACAAATCACAACTCTTTTGATGTCATCACATTTTGAATTTAATAGTAGCTATTGAACTACACATTAAATATGTTTTTCTCATGAAAACGATACTCTTAACTTAGAAATCTTATTACTTATACAACGATTCCGTATGCTTGCAGGTTTCAATGTAACACCTGGATTTGGGAATTCAATAGGTGCACCAGGACGTCCTAGCTAGGCTAGCCCTTCTTTAATTTCCTCAACATCTGCCGCCACCTAAGCCTTTCATTAAATGATTACAATAGAGTGTGTCTGTACCAGGCATTATATTAAGGAAACTAATAAAAGATCCTAGCAACTATATTTACAAGAAAGATTAATCATTACATTAGGAAAACTAATAAAACATCATAACGACTATATTTACAAATAACATCATATGATTTGAAATCCCCGCAAATTGATCTATTGATAGTAATTCTTGAGATTCTCGGTATTCCACGACCTGCCTAGTGTTTTTCTTTCAATTCCTTTAAGCTATAAGCCTCCTTTCCAAGGGAGTGAATCCCCTCATTATCCTTCCCAATTTTG
The DNA here is from genome assembly GCA_903798235.1 of Fraxinus ornus. Lineage (NCBI taxonomy): Eukaryota > Viridiplantae > Streptophyta > Magnoliopsida > Lamiales > Oleaceae > Fraxinus > Fraxinus ornus. The sequence continues at coordinate 24,504 of CAIGRF010310717.1, read as the reverse complement.
CCCGAGCTTAGATGGAGGGTGCCCTATGGTTGCTGCCTCCTATAGTACGAAATCTCCTAACTGAAAAACATTTGGTCTCATCATTTGATTAAAGTATTTTCGCGACCCTTCGCTTAAGGCCGCCATCCTTATAGCTATTTTCTGTCTCAACCCATCAAGTAGGTCAAGTAACTCGATGTCGAGCTGCTTGACTTTCATCCTGTAGTTTCACTTAGGATTTCCACTGGGACAACGGCTTCCATTCCTAAGGATAACTTGAAAGGTGTTTCTCTTATTGGTTCTCGCGGGGTCGTGTGATATGCCCACAACATATTAGGCAATTTGTCTGCTCAAAGCCCTTTTTCATTTTCCAATCTCGTTTGTAAATCCCATAATATCGATCGATTTGTTATTTCCGCTTGCCCATTAAACTGGGGGTGAGCAACAAACGTGAGTATGTGGTCTATGTGATAACTTGCATAGAAAGCCTTGAAGCCGTGATTGTCAAATTGTCTGCCATTGTTGGTAATGAGGACTTTCAATATGCCAAACCAGCATATAATGTTCTTCAATATGAAACTATGTACTTTAGCCATTTTGATTGTAGCCAAAGGTTTCGCCTCGACCCATTTGGTAATATAATCAATGGCTACTAGCAAGAACTTTCTCTATCCTTTGGCCATAGACAAAAGCCTCAAAATATCCATCCTTCATTGAAAGAAAGGGTATACCCCAAAAATGGCTGACTGTTGCTTGACTGGAATATAAATCAAATTCCTATGACGTTGACATGCATTACACTTTCTCACCAAATCTTTGGCATCCTCCTTCATTCTAGGCCAATAGTACCCATGTTGCAGAGCTTTTAATATGAGGATATCCATCCCATGATGATTGCTACAAATTTTCGCATGTTAAATAACCTTCATGTGCCTCAGTTGGGCACAAGCACCTTAAGTAAACATGGTGAAACCTTGTTTGTAGAGCTGTCCATCGATAAATGTTAACAACGCTATTCGAATCTTCAGTCTCCTCACCTCAGATACATCTTTGGCAATTTATCTTTCACAAGATAATCGATCAATAGGTCTATCTAACTTTTCTCATGCTCTATGTTTGCTATGTTGACTATGTGCAGAATGCTCGGCTGTCACATGACTTGTACATTTGCCGTGTTAGGTAGATTGTTTGGGTTTACGGATGCAAGAAAAAACAAAGCTTCTGCTCATTCATTATCTCTGCGGGGGACTTTGGTTATCTTGAAACTTGCAAATCCTATTTGCAGGTCCATAACTTTTGTCAAATAAGCTGCCATTTTCCCATCCCTTGTTTCGAATTCTTCTGCCACTTGTCCAACTATCAAATGAGAGTCGCTACAAATTTCTACTGATGACACTCCAAGTCTGGCTGCCAAGCTCAGGCTTGTGGTTAGTGCCTCATACTCAGCATCATTATTTGTTGTTGGGAACTCGAACGCAATAAATACTCCAACATTTCGGTCCTATCATAATGATGCCTGCTCCGGATCTTTCACTGTGTGAAGACTCATCCACAAAGATTTTCCAACCCACCTCCTATCGTATGGTATGGTCAAGCGGTAAAGTCAGCTAAAGCTTGCGCTTTATAGCCATCCTTTGCTTAAACTCAATATCAAATTCACTTAACTCAACGCCTACTTTAACATCCTCATAGAAGTTTCAGTTTGATGCAAAATCTCTTGAAGGGCTGATCCATCATGACTTGTATTGTGTGAGACTGGAAGTATGACCTTAACTTTCTGACTGCCACAAACACTAGTTGCTCTGCAAGGCTATATAGTGTTTCTGTGTCTCTCAACACTTGACTGACATAGTAGACTAGCTTCTATATCTTTGAAAATTCCTTCACCAATAATGTACTGACTGCAAGATGTGATACTTCCAAGTATAAACATAACACGTCCCTTACACACGGCCTAGTCAAGATCAGTGGCTGATATAGTGATTGCTTCAAGGATTCAAGAGACTCCTCACACTCTTTGGTCTATTTAAAGTTGGTAGAGCCCCCAATTGCTTTTAAGAAGCGGTAGCACTTATCTGCCGCTCGACTCACGAAACGATTTAACGCCTCTACCTGTCCTATTTGCCTTTGGACTTCCTTCTTATTTTTAGGGCTTTTCATTTCTAGAATAGCTCGAATCTTATCTGTGTTTGCTTCAATATCTCTATGTGTTATCATAAAACCCAAAAACGTTCCACCCATTATACCAAAATCACATTTCTCGGGCGACGTCAAATATTTTCTATAAATCGATCACATGGTTGTTAGCTTTGGTACTCTTGACGACTATATCATCGACATAAACTTCTATAACATTTCCCAATTAAGTCTCTAAAGACCTTATTATCCATTCTCTAATAATTTGCTCTAGCATTTTTCAAATCGAATGCCATAGCTATATAACAATACGTCTCAGAGTCAATTATGAATGATGTTTTCTCCTGGTCTGACTCAACCATGGAGATTTGATGGTACCTAGAAAAGACATCCATAAAACTTAATAGTTTGTGACCAAACATGGCATCCACCAAGTGATCTATTCTGAATAGTGGGTACGGGTCTTTCGGATACACTTTGTTCTGCCTATTGTAATCTAGTATATGAGCCATTTTCCATTCAATTTTTTCACAAGGACGACATTCCTCAACCATTTGGGATACTGTACTTTCCTAATGAACCTTGCCTATAGTAGTTTTTCAACTTCTGCCTTTGTCGTAGCCTGTCATTTTGGGGCAAGGTTCTTTTCTTCTACTTTACCAGCTTAGCCCTCAATGAAATGCCAAGACGTTGTTGAACGACTGATGAGTCGATCCCTGAAATATAATTTAGGCTCCATGCAAAAACATCAAAATTGTCAGATAAACACTTTACCAATTCTTCTCTATCTTTTGAATTCAAGTTTGCCCCAATGCTGAATTCACATCCTTGTGCCACTGAAATATTTTTTTGACATGTTAAGAGGCTCGATTCACCCCCCTTGGTGGCTCAAGATCCAGCATCATAACTGGTGGAGATCCCTTAGCTTGTATACTATCAACATAGCACTTTTTCAAAGATTGTTGGTCGACCGTCCTTCACACACCTAAACACCATGACTGGTTGGGAATTTCAAAACTTGGTGATAAGGGGAATGAATAGTACCAACAACATTTAGCAGAGGTCGAACATAGATTGCATTATATGCCATGGGGGTATTGATAACCAGAAAGTTTACCAAGATTGTAGGGTAAGTGCCCGATGTCACCAGAAGTTCCACAACTCCTTTTGGTATAACAGTGGCCCCTCTGTATTCTTGGAGGGGGTGGATACTGCTTTCAATCTTTTCGAGAAAATTTTCAATCCCACAAATGCTTCCAAGTTAGGACATTTGTCGCACTACCGCCATGGATCAACACTTTTTTGACATCAAAATCTGTTATGTCATCGACGATCACCAAAGCATCATCGTGGGGGGTTGCCATGCAGATTAAATCTTCCTCACTAAAAGTGATACTTTGATTGAACCTTGCCATTCTTCTGAATGGAGCAAACCCCCACTGTGTTAGCATATCTTTTTCTAGTTGAATTTGTATCCCCATCTGCTACGACCCCTCTAATGATCACATTTATCACACTGGCCCTAAGTGGTGGGTGGTCATCAACCTTTTGCTTGCCTCGATCATTCTTTATATACTAAGATAGGAGCCCCTGCTTCAAGAGGTACTCGATTTCCTCCTTTAAATGGATACATTCTCCCGTGTCATGCCCATGATCTCTATGGAAGTGGTAATACATGCTCTTGTTTCTCTTGATGGAGGACGCTACCATTGGTTTTGGCCAAACAAGCTCTTTAATATCTCGAATTTCCATTAATACCTTAGCTCACAGAGTGTTTAAAGGAGTAAAGGCCTTAACTTCCTCTCGCCTTTGCTTGATTGACCGATCATGCGAACACCCTTTGTTCATGTACTCATTTTTCAGCTTATTCCTATCAGCAGATCTTCTCTCATCATGTAATTTTTGCTTGTAAGTTTATAGCTTCTGCCCTTCTTTATGGTTTTTCGTAACCCTCTTTGCGTCCTCAACATCTACGTACTTGTCTCCCATTTTTAACAAATCTTGCGTGAATCCATGACAGTCTTCTTTTCCTCTTGCTACTCAAGAAGTAGGCTATGAAGCTCTAAGAAAACTCATCAAAAATCCTAAAAGATCGCGGTGCCAATGTAGCCACCCAATCTATTGCCTCCCTTCTTAGCGCCAGGGGGAAGATCGATACATTATAGCATACAATCTCTTTAGATCAATGAAAGTACGTAGATGATCGAGGGGATCTGTAACTTCATCATATGCCTATATCATCGGTTGTTAGAAACCTTTTGGTAGATGGACTACCGTGATTCTTGGAACGAAGGGGTCTTTCTCCAAAACCATTTGCCTCATCTATCTTTCCTCCTTGCCAATACATCATCAATATTCTAGGCCATCATTTCTTCCATCATGCGTTCCATGTCCGACGTAGGATGTTCAACCTGTGGATGTGTAACTTCATGGGACCTTTGGTCTGCAATCATTTCCTGAATAACCGATAGAACACCCTTTGAACCTCTTGTGGCGGCTGTACACGTGTATCTTGTGGTGAAACTTTTGGTGGACAATGGGATGGACCTGACACTCTTTGTGACTACTTTTAAGAGAGTTATCATTGTGGCCAATTGGGTCTCCAACATGCTAAATCGACTCTGTGTTACATATTGAGGTTGCAGCAGAGAATATTGACCCCGGGCGACGGATTTCGACTCTACAATATTTTCAACCAAATACGATATCACTCACGGTTCGTCTTTCTACATAACTTCTATGTTCAGTGGTTTCCACAGACGACGCCAATGAAATAGTTAAGATATGACACTCTAAATTCTTGGACATAATACGGTGTCTTTTGCTACTCCGATGAACCTACAAAAAAGAGGTTGGGGCTTCCTCCCCCGTTTTACCCCGACGTGAATTAGTGATTGTTTGTAAATGAATGATCTTAAGAACAGTAAAAGAATATCTAGAAAATTATGTTTTTTCTTTTTTCGGGAGAAAAAAAAAAAAAAAGAGAAAGAGCCTCGCTGGCACACTTATAAGGTATTTATAGGTGTCTAGCATCGTGTAACTGCTAGGTGGTTATCTACGGGTCCAATGCTGAACTCCTGTTAATAGACGGTTTTCACCCACTTGCTAAGTGGTTAACCTCCTTCTACAAATTAAATTGTGGAATCGATGATAACCTTCAAACGGTTTTAAATCAGTTTCAAGGATGTCCGGGCGATTTGGGCACTAATGATCAGCCTAGCACAGCAGTAGTCGAGCCGATGTAGCAGTAGTCAAGCTAGCATAGCGATAGTCGGTCTATCATAGCGGTGGTCAAATAAGCATATCGACGTCAAGCTAGCATAACGATAGTCGAGCTATCATAAAGGTAGTCAAATAAGCATAGCAATGGTCAACCTAGCATTATAGTGGTCTCCCTGTCATAGCAGATGTTATCTGATTTAGCGGGAGTTGCCTTCACTCTATTGGTCATCATTGTCCATTACTTGAACCATATAATATCAACAAAAATATAAAATTTGAAGACTATAAGAATAATATTCAACCTCGATACTTGTACTTTCTTATGTGCTAACTCCAACTAGCATGCAAGCATCCTGTTCAATTTTTGCTTTAAGACTGAAGGTAAATAAAAATTATAATTACTTTCATATGTAAATTAAAATTATTTAATAAATTTGAATAATCATATGTAATCGTGTACCTCTATTTTTTATACGTGTTTCTTTCATTTTTGTCTTCACACTTTTTCTTCTTGGAAACAAAATTTTCTATGTTGGAGACCTTTCTGTTCTTAGGTGGATGCCCATGTCTTCGAATAGCTAGAGGACTACAAAGTCCATTACTTTCACCGGAAGTTGTACATAACCCACCGAAAGCATTAGTAATTGGCAAAGAACAACTCTTCAAAGTTGATTCATTCTTACTTATTGTTGATTGAAATCCATCCATCATATTGCACAATAAAGCACAGTTCTTATCAGAACTGACAGCCATGACAACAATATCATCTAATTTCTTTTGCAACTTGTGAAAATGCTGAGCCTTAATGTCACATTTCCAATCATCATAAGTGAATTTCACCTTTGTGTGAGTTCTTTTTAAATCATTTCTCCAACGTGCCAAGATATATTGTTCTGGAACTTTTTGCTTGCCTGGTTTTAAAGGGATCGATAAAATATGCTTGAATAAGATCCCTCTAAATCAAAACAATCGACAAGCACAGTTAACCTCTTTTTCGTCTTCATGCAACAAACCCTGAAATGAACTTATTTATGTCTATCTCGGGCCAACATATCCTCAACCATATAAAATAACCCATTTTTCTCATATACACAAGAAACTTCACAATATTATTTACCTGACAAACTTTTTAAAATTCTCTGAACTTTGAATTAGTGTACACAATTTGAAATTGCTTTTCTATTTCGTAATGTGTAACACATGGAATCGTTGTAGCAAAAGATTGAAAATCTTCACGAGTTTCCTTTTCAATCTTGCTTCTTCCTCACGCATAGAAGAAATAACGACTTTCAAAGAGAAGTCGTTCTAGGATAGGGGCTACTGGCATAAAACCCGACCTGAGGAGGGCAAGGTAGCTAGCCCGAAGCGAGAGGTAAGTTTGGGGCATCTTACCCAAAGCGAAGAGCGAAGGGCATCTCATTAATATCTTTTTTTCTCCCTCCTTGAGCTATTGGATGCTAGACCTTTCTTTCCAAAAAATCGACTTTGAGGTGGCATCAATACCAGAGAAGAGAACTGATTTACTTTCAAAGCAAAGTTAGGGAACCAGATCGACTATGTACAAACTCAACTTTATCTCTGCCGCTAGAAAGGGGGTTCCTAGCTACTCGACCGACTAAAGCTAAAAGGAGAGTTGCTCAACCGGGTACGTTACCAGCTCAACATAATCTGGCGAAGGTTGGGGGTCACAAACTGAATCAGGAGAAGCTTTACAAAGTAGGTGGGTTCATAGCTAGACTAAGTCTGAAACTGAAAGAAGTGAACTTCAAGCTGAAAGCCGGTAATCAGGCAATGGCAATGCAGCTCAGGAGCGAAAGAAGCAAGACCGATGAATAAATAGAAATAAGAACTTTTCATTTTCAGTCGGTTTAGCTCATAGTCTTAGCAATTTTCAAAAGAGCAAAAACAATATAATCAGAAATCGAGTTCATCTTACCATCTCCAAGGAAAGCTTGCACCTTCCTCCGTTTAGAATATCCCTCCGGCCGGTTTTCACTCTTGCTTCAACAGGTGTTTACCTCCGATGTTTAGCTCGCAGTGAGTAGCTAGGTCTTCGAGCTTGGCCGAAGGGCTAGTTCGAGGTTCTAGCTTGAGTTCTTAGCAGCTGGCAGTAGGAGCTTTAGTTGACTGTAGCTTCTCGGTGCTTAGGGAATTCCTAAACAGCCTGCTGATGATTCGCCAGCTTGACTGCCTCTATTGCCTCTCCGGGATGAGAAGTGATCGGTATATTAACCTATCTTCCGGATGGAGTCTTCCTATTTCGTTTCGGGCGGGGGAGGAGGAAGAACAAAGAGGGATTGCAGTAGTTAGACACTCGACTGCCAAGTGAAGTAGACAGCTACTTTGTAGTTCAGCACCGGAAAGATTCACTGAACGTTCATTAGATGAAGCTGCTCAAGAGGTCATCGAGGAGTTATAACCACAGTAAGGGAGCTTGCCTCGAGGAGAAGAGATCGGAGAGCCTTCTTCTACCGGAAGCAAGTATAGAATTTAGAGTCACAAAGGGCTACACAAGAACAAGTTTTGGAAGGAGTCACTGGAGCTGCGGAGCCACCTGCCGAAGAGAAGATCGAGGAAATTCCAAGAATGACAGTGGAGGAACAGGCCTTAGTGGCCCAACCAATAAGACTACATTCTATTCCTATTTGCTTGTCTTTCATTCCGGAGCAATTCGTTAATGCTAATGCGGAAGCAGCATTCCATTAAGCTTTTCAAAAAGAGTCCGGGACACGGTTTTCGAAGAACGGCAAAGGCTTTTCAGAGTCATCCAAGTCTGGTACTGAGTCGATGTACCAACAGTCATCCATTCCTTTCCTTGATTAGTATACAAAGATATAAAGAATCCATTTCTGTTCCTTGTTCCAACTCTGATTCTGATGATGGCCTTGGTTCCAGTTACCTTGGCCTTCTCGTCGACCTCGTCCTCTTTGCTTTGGTTTCCTCTTCCTTAAGATTTTGAGTTGGCTGTGTTGCTGCGCAGAATTCTGTTGAAATCCGCGGCCTGTAGTTCCGTATGGGTACGTCTACTTTTGAATATGCTTGCTGTATTTCGTTTAGTCGTTTAGTGAGTGTGTTATCGAGTGTAGCGATGGGATTCCTGAGCTTTTGAGACCTCTTCTCATCCTCTGTTGCGAGGCTTCGCCGATTGCATTTGATTATATCTTCTTCGTGCTCTCGGATACTGGCCATATGTTCCGCGAGCCCCGTGCCTTGCTATTTGCTCAGAATTCTAGGTGTGCATCAATTATTGCTTTCAGCTGTTGCAGCAGCCTCGTCAGCAGCGAAATATTCCCTCTGGCGATTTGCAGCTTCTTCAATAGCAGCACTAGCTTCGGCGACTTGCCGTTGAACCTCTTCGGCATACTTTTCACTGGTATGGCAGAGACGCCTTGAATTCACGGATTGCAGCAGATACCTGCGATGTGAGAGCTTCCATGCCGACATGTCTACGCCTGCAGCCCTTTCAGTGTCGGTGGCTATAAATGCCGTCCCAAGCCTTCATAGCTATAGCTTTGCTTCCTTGCGGTTAAAAAGACCATTGTCAACACTTCTTCTGATGGTGCATTCTATTCTTTCTTCTGAAGCTGTGTCATCTAGCCAAGGAACATTACTCGGATCTTAAGTAGCTTGTGTTGTGAAGCGCTCCCTAAGCTAATGCTAATGGGTGCCCTGGTATGAGAAGGTTCAGAAGAAGCCGGCATACTAGGGTCAGTTTCGCTTCTTGTAGCAGATATGGTATGTTCTCCTGCTGCCGAAGAAATATCCCTATTAGGGGAAGATGACCTCTCGGGGCTTGCTCCCCGGTTATTGGTGTACTTTACTCAACCTTTTTCTGAAGAGCTAGTTGTTTTGTCACTTTCCGTCGCTGCAGCCTGCTCTTATTCTGGTGATCTCTCGGCGACATCATCAGCTACTTCTTTATCATAAGAAAGAGAGGAAGTCGATGAACTCTCCGTCGCTGGAGCTTGCCTCTGTTTGCCAAAAAACAACCTCACTTGTATGGTTGTCGCTTCACAGGATGTTGACTTCTTCTTTCGCAACTTCATGAGTTGTTGCACTTCCGGAGTCGCGGGCCCGGGAACATCTTTCTCCATTTCTGGCTCAACCCTAGTATCTGTAAGCGAGACAAGCCTGTCTAAGGACCAATTTGCAATCATTATCATGATATTATTAAGCTAAGTTGTTCATTGGGGATAGTTGTCAAGAACTCAGGGATTGATTGATGCTGCCACCCTAGATTCCCTTCGGCGGGAGAAGTCCCCAAAGTCAGGTTTTCTTCCTTGAGACTTGACACTGTAGAAAGTCTTCCTATTAAGCTAAGGCCGGATTCTCTTTTTCTTCCGACGATCTTCGTTGCTGATTCCTCCATCCTAGGAGGGGAAGTTTCTCTTTCATCATCAGCAAGAGATTGAAATCTCCTGGAATATTGACATCAATTGCTGCAAAGGCAATCACAAGTGAAGCAGAGAAAAAAGATTTGCATGCAAGCATGTGAATAAATTCGATTCTATTTGATACTTACCAGGTATCTCAGAGGCTGGTTTCGCACCCGTCTCCATCTCCATTGCAGCAGATTCATTGATTCCAACCGAAGCTGGAATCTCTTCTGCTATCTTCTCTCTTTCTGTCCTACCGGGAACCTCTACCTCGATGCTATCAAGGACCTCTTTCAGAACGTCCACATGCTCTTCAGTTACATCAGTTGCTTGGGCACTCAAGATTCGATTGTCGCTTCATCCACAACAGGTTGCTCATCAAGGATTGGCCCCCTATCCACTTCCATGGCAGTAACCGCCTCATCCACTACATCCTCAGGAGTTGATTGAGCTGCATCCGCTGCCTCAGCTTCTGCAACCGGGACTTTCACATCTCCGGTAAATTCGATCTCGATCCTTTATGCAAGAAAACAAAAATATCCAATCTGTAGCTAAGGTTATGGAGAAAGCAATCAAGTTCTCAGTCTGAGATCTGAAGAATCTATAAGAATCAAGTTTTCGGTCAAGGTCAGAAACCAGAGATAAGCTCACACATGGCTGAGGTCAGTGCATGGTAAGCTATGTTCTAGAGCATAAAGCATGCATATATGACAAAAAAGCAGGAATTTTTATATGGGATGAGATGCTAGCCTTAGCGCAGAAGATCAATCATTGAGCCTTAGGCCACTACCGAGCGGAGGATCATAACACTTGAGAGATGATCCCTACTTGAAAAGGCGGAGACAATACCTCTTGTTGCGACAAATCTAGTTTCAAAAGCCCTTTTATCAATCACATTATCATATTGCTATACAAATTGTTTCAATGTTGTCTTTGAGTTTATGTAATCATCAAAGAATGCATTTATACTCTCGCTTCGTCGTGTAGTGACATACCAACCCAAAATGTATCCTTTACAAATGCAAGAATCCAGCGATACCTTTCTTTATACAAATTACCAAACCACACATTTTCACAAAGATTGAACTCACTAATGAAATGCTCCTATTTTCCTTCAAATTCTTCTTTCTCCAAAGATTCATAAACAACATTATGCAATGCATTCTTTATTTTTCGTACATCTTATATCCCCTTAAATTTTTTAGTACCTTTTTCATTATATGCCATAGACACCAACGATGAGGAATGTTAAGAAACACAATCTCAACTACTTTATGCATTTCTTTATCTTGATCTGTAATTATGGCACTCGGTAAACGTCTGACTACATGCTTGCCAAGTACGAAGCAACCTAATGAATGTTGTAATGTCCTCTTTCGATAGTAATCCACGTCCAAATAAAATTAAGTGTCCATGGTGGTTCACACCCACAAAAAGTGCAATTGGCGCTTCATACTTATTTGTCAAATAGGTTGTATCAAATGTAACCATTTTGTCAATTCTTCATATCAGCCCATACTCCTTACATTAGCCCAAAATAAGTTTATAATTTGAGCATTGTCATCTACGTCCATCATGTAAAAGAACTTGAATTATTTGCTTGCATCTGAACAAAATAATTATGAATTGCTTCAGCATCTCCAATACCAAGTCTTAATCTTCTTCTCTTATCAATATAATTTCTACAATCTTTTTCTAAAGAGAAGACATTATCATGACCCCAGTTTCCACTACAAATGATTGATAATTCTTTACCACACCAATTCAAGCTCAAGATCATTCAATTTTAGTTTTCTTTGAGCACTAGTACTAATTTTCCTATTGCATGAGTAAAATCTTGATTTTTGTGGACTCAAACCATGATTGTGCTCGAGTATAATAGAATTAATCTTGCACTATCCATCACTAAATACGGAAGTATTGATTTTAGCTTTGCATCCGCTCTTTCTCAATGGATTAGGATTGAGGCAATTTTTTTTTGGAGATCTCAAATTTCCTGCTCGAGAACATGAGATGTAAACAAATTTTAAATTCCGTTGTGATCGTAACGATTGTCTTATAATTCCAGATACTTCTTGTTTTCCATATTCTTTATAGCACTAAAAAAGGTTGTCCAATGAATCAAAATACATTCCAACTTCAGGAGCATGTACAATCTCTTTAAAAATCAACTTCTTGCTTACCTCGTTCATCCACATATTCTTCATCACTCATATCCAATCGATTTTATTTCTCAATAAGCATCTTGATCAGTTTTAGATCTATAAAAATACAATAACGAGAAAAACATTTTAAAATTATATATAGTTACAAACTACTGCAATTTACATTTACGCGCATAAATTTGGAGCATTGTGGAATGGACACGATACTTAATCTTCACTTTTGATCCAATAATAAGAAGGCTAATTAAGAATTTGATTACAATGATTAAATGCATCTTTCAGACATGTGATCAAAATTTCCACAATTAATAAAGATCACACAACTCACGGGACTCAAGAAGGCAAATTTGAGAAAAAAAAAAACAAAATAGTGACAGTCAATCTTTAGTTTGCAGATTGAGTACCTATTTTTTGTTCATTGCAATAAATCAATTTTTTTAACAGCTTTTTTCATGGTAAATAACTTCAACTAAAGGACCACACATACTTTTATCTTGATACAACAATAGATATCTGACACCAATTTCTTGTTGATTACAACACCGGCGATCAACTATCAAGATACACTGACGACCAATATTCTGTGGATGGCAGATGCGTTGATTAATCTTTGGCCGTTTGGAGAGAGTCCATCGATTTGGGAGAGGCGATTTGAAAAGACATGGGTTGACGTTTTTGGGAAGATGAAAGAAATGTGTGAATAGAGAATGAAAAGTGATCTGATAGATCATAGATTCCTTTTTTTAATTCGTGTAATTAAAGAGTAATGCCACGTAGATGTCGTGAATAGTGTTACTCGTTATGCTTAGCTCTTTGTTGAGTTGACCATGTTAATTAGTGTAGTAATACTATTTGTTAGAGGAAATGAAATGAAATTTTATATCATCTCTGAAATGAACTTTACAGTGGAATATAAATACAAATTTATCTAACAAACTGATTACAAGGACTAATACAAAAATAACATGTGGACTAACTACCTACCTACCTACCTAACTAACTATCTGTTTCAGCTTCAGCTTCCAACTGCTTCAGCTCCTTGCTGTTTTCCAGTTGTTTCCTTGTATCCAGCTCAGAGATCCAATACGCCTCCTCAAGATGGACTGTGAGGATTGAGAACAACCATCTTGGCCATTAAGTGAACAAGTAGATTAGTAGGTAATGCCTTAGTAAACATATCAACAAGTTAATGTTGAGTGCGGACATGAAGAAATTTGATAGAGCCATCAGTAATCTTGTCTCGGATGAAGTGACAATCGATCTCAATATGTTTGGTTCTCTCATGAAAGATAGGATTGGTAGCAATGCGAATAGCATCCTGGTTGTCACAGAATATCAAAGCAGGATTAGGAGATGGCACATGAAGATCAAAAAGCAATTGTTTGATCCACACGATTTCACTGGTAGTTGAAGCTAATGATCTATATTCAGCTTCAGCTGAGAATCGAGATAAGGTATTTTGTTTCTTAGCTTTTGAAGATACCAAAGAGTCACCAAGAAAGACACAAAAACCAGTAATTGATTTCATGGTATCAATACAAGAACCCCAATCTGCATCAACAAAGGCACGAAGCTGGAAACAACATTGGGCTGAAAATAGAAGGCCTTGTTCTGGTGTTGCCTTAAGATATTGCAGTAGATGGTGAACAACATTCAGATGTGGTTGTCTGGGCTGACAAACAAATTGACTCAATAGACGCATCATCAAGAGGATCACCTTCAAAGGAGCATAAATGAACCTTTGAGTCCATAGGTAAAATGGCTGGTTTGCAGGCCATGAATCCAGTATCTTCCAAAATTTGAAGTGTTTACGTTGAGAGAGGAAAATCCCTTCATGAGATCGAGCAATTTCCAGTCCAAGGAAATACTTCAGCTTGCCAAGGTCCTTAAGTTTAAACTAGCTATGGAGAAAGGATTTTAGGGAATCAATGGCATTGCAATCAGAACCCATGATGACAATATAATCAACGCATACCAGTAAGGCTACAAATGAATTCCCAAACCCTTTTGTGATAAAGAGTAGTCTGATTTCGATTGATGATAACCATGTGAGACAAGAGCATTGGAGAACTTTGAGAACCATTGTCTTGAGGCCTGTTTAAGCCCATTTATGTAATCTGCAAACCAACTTATTTGAATTCCGAGTATTACCAGTGGATTGTTTAATGTAACCCAACGGTAGATCCATAAAAATCTCCTCAAATAAGTCACCATTTAAAAATGCGTTGTGCACATCAAGTTGAGTGATGTGCCAGTGATTCGTAGCAGCAATGGCCAAAAGAATTTTAACTGTTTGTGTTTTGCTACTGGAGAAAAGGTCTCAATGAAATCCAATCCTTCTTGTTGAGTGTACCCCTTTGCTACTAAACGGGCCTTGTAGATGTCAATGCCACCATCAGACCTATATTTGATTTTATACACCCATTTGCATCCTCTAGAATGTTTCCCTTCAGGCAAGTTAATTACTGACCAAGTGTTATTATCCTCCATAGCTTTTAATTCTGCGGCCATAGCTTCTCTCCAATGGCTATACTTGACTGCCTCATGATAGAATTGAGGCTTAAAATTCGAAGATACATTCAAAAGTTAACTGCAATGTCCAGGAGAAAAGGCTTCATATGAGAAGTGTTTGTGCAATGGATAAAGGATGTTATTTTCAGGTAATGGAACATGATTGGCCAGCATATTACAATGAAAATCTCTGAGATATGATGGTGGTTTGCTGGTTCTACTTGTTTTTCTAAGTTGTAATGATGAGGTAGAATTTGATTGTAATGAAGAATCAAAAGACTTATCATCAGCACTATTATTCTGATTATCAACATCATGGATATGAGTGTTATGTACACTGTTTTAGGAATAGGTTCAATATTTTGGACTGGTATGGGTAAAACATCAGGAAATGGATCAATTGAATCATTGGAGTGAGGAATAGAATGAAATGGAAAAAGTTGTTCGTGAAAAATGACATCTCTGGAAATGAAGAAAGTTTTTGATTAAATGTCATATAGTTTATAACCTTTTACTCCAGGTGGATATCCAATGAACACACAATGTTTGGCTCTTAGATGGAATTTTGAACGATGAGAGACTAAAGTAGAAGCAAAACATAAACATCCATAGACTCTAAGAGATTTGTGATCAACAACTGAATTATGAAGAAGTGAGTAAGGAGTGTTGTTGTAAAGGATATGCGAAGGTGTTCTATTGATAAGAAATGTCGCTATAAGTACACAATCTCCCCAGAATTTAATAGGTACATGGGATTGGAAAAATAGTGCTCTGATACCATATTAGAGGAAACGAAAGGAAATTTTATTTCATCTCTGAAATGAACTTCACAGTGGAATATAAATACAAATTTATCTAACAATCTGATTACAAGGACTAAAACAAAAATGACATGTGGACTAACCATAACTATCGAACTAACTAACTAATTATCAGTTTCAGCTTCAACTTCCAATAGCTTCAGCTCCTTGTCGTTTTCCAGCTGCGTCCCAATATCCAGCTCAGAGTTCTAATACTATTTATCATCGGAATAATAGAAAACCGATTATATGAGAGACAACGTCTCCTCCCATGTTCTCTCGTAAAAATTAAATTGTCAAATCTCATTATTTCATTTAAATTGTCGCATTTAATCATCGTAATAATAAATAGTATTAGCATTATTCTAATTAGGGTCACGAAGGTCACTCGATGCCAATAGAGTAAATACGTGGAAAGAGCCTATTGACTACCCCATATTTCCACTTTGGCATTTGACCAATAAATAGAATTTAAAAACGAAAAAGTTAAAATATAACTTTACACAACAAAAAGGCAAAAATACCCCCACTTGGAGTAGCGGTGGCAAATGAGCCGAGCCGCTCGTCGGCTCGCCCGCTCGGCTCGTACTGTTCACGCTCACGAGCCGCTCGGGCTCG
>CAIGRF010310710.1:0-13819 GCA_903798235.1 Fraxinus ornus | reverse complement strand
ATAACCCTCATCGATATTCTTAGGTTTCACAAAAGTTTCACTAACGTATCCCCACATCTTTTTACCCTTAAGAAAATTTCTTATTACGTAACTCCAATACAAATATTTCTTTCCATCCAACCTCATACTCATAGACTGAAGTGAATCGTCTCTTTCAGTAGTCATAATAAAAAAAAATAAGGAAAAACAGATCGTAAAAGAATGGAACAGATTGTAGAAACTAAAAGAAAACCCTCTCAAAATCGTATCTTTTTCTAAAGATCCGCGAAAGTTGTGTTTGAGATTAAACCTTGTCCCATGAAACTTTGCTCTGATACCATGTTAAATAATTCAAGTAAAATAAAGAAAAAGATGAGGCTAAGGTTTCATTAATTCTGCATAATAAAATTGAATACAAAAAAGATGATTTAACCTAAATATAAAGACTATATACAGGCTAAAACAAAGGAAACTAAAAAGACTATTCTACCCTTAATAAACAATAAAATAAAATAATACTATATTTCTTAACAGTTCCTATGTACAAATGGCTAGGAGGGATACGACTTCATTTGCTGATAAAGGGATAAATTTAAGAACCACAAATTGTTAGTTGTAGGTATACATTTTGCGACCACAATTTGGTAGTTAGATTTATACATTCAATGTCCAAAATTTAGTCTCAGTTGGTAGACCATTATTGACCAATATTGGTCTCTAAAGGATGGGACATAGCGACCAATATACTTGGTGACTCAAAATATAATTTTTTTGGTCGCTGGAGATGAACTTTTATCAAACCAAATCATATCATAATGTTATATATATAGTGACCAAAATAAGTGATCAGCGACCATAGATAGTTGGTTGGTAAATGTTGACACTTATAGTGACTATACTTATTTGGACGTTGCTTTCCTTCACCGATTGAGAATTAGTGACTAACCAGTGACCACGATCTTAAGTTATTTGAAGTTTTTCCTTTAGTTTTTTAGAATTATTTGAAATTAACAAGTGATTAATTTGGCAATATAAACTTTTTGGATTCTGAAATATGAAAACATATAATGTAAACAAGGAAATATAGATGTTGAGTAACTATTTCCACTCTACATGACTAGGTATTTTATAAAATATTGACTCTTATTATTGCTTTTCAAGTGTGATTATTGACTTCTATCGACATAAATCTTCATTATATTACTTGTGGTCTAGGTTCATGCAACTCATTGGTCAATCTACTAGCCAAAACTGCTTGGCATGCACTAGTATATATCACACTTAGCAAACATTTCAGCTGGTTATTTCTTCAAAGACAATAACAACGCGACTTGTGTCGACTGACATGGAAAACTAATCTTGACTTCCATCATACAGATTTCCTCCAAAATTGTAACTTAACTAACCAATCAACTTTGTTTCCCAATATGACTATCAATCCTTGACTTTGCTCTCTTTGAACAATTTAATTAGGTACTCTTGGTAGATTCAAAAGTTTCTTGATTTACGCTAACTCATGACCTGCTGCATACATATACAACAGCGGGAAATGTGAATGTGAGGCATTGAAGATTCTCCTAATACTCGTTCTCATTGGTAAATCTAACTATTTTTCAATAAAAAAATCATTATGAAATTCTGAAGCATATACTTTGCATTTTGATTCCAATAGACGAATTAGCCTCTTCAATTTTCTGTGGGGAATTTACTTAAAATGCACAATGAAAAATAAAATAATTACAATTCCTACCAAAGATCGTTTTGTGTTTAGATAGAGATTGTGATAAAAATTATACATTTTGTAAATTTTGCAAACTCTTTTACCGATCTTGGAACACTAATAATCACAACCTGCAATCAACAACCTGCAATCAACCGTTGTCCAATAGTTCAATCTCCAATGAAAATCCACACAGGGAACAAGAATAAGAGAATTATGGTTTTTCTTTTCTTGTACTAGCAAAAATATGAATCGTGTTGTTTTCTATTTTTCAGAAACCCTAATAGCATATTAATATAATTCCAAGTGAGCTTAACCCGTATCTTAAACTAAACTCGGTTCAATATTTAATTAATCTAATTAATTAAATTTGGTCCATAAATTAATTAATTCAATTAATTAATTCGGGCTTGTTAACAAGCAGTCCAATTAATTAATTGTCCGACACTTGTTAATTAATTAATTGATGAATCTTATTCTTCTGATTCCCCTTTTGTGTGTTACCCATTAGGTTTCTGATTACGATACATAATGATGTGAATTATTATTTTGATCTAATCAAAATGGATAAATAAAAATATCTCTTTTTAATTTATCATCATTTTACATTCGTTGTCCCAAATTGACATATAGCAATGTGTCCGGGCAATACGTATGACACGAAATGTCCGTGGTATGACAAAATCAAACTCGTCCATTTACCGTGAAATTATAATCCTTTCGTCAATATGATCCGACCAATTACAAGATATGGATATGTGTCAATTTCAATTATCGATCATATCTTTCATTCAACAATTAAGTTAATATAAGTCGAAAACTCATTTTCGACTTATGAATTCACCTTGACCAAGAATTTAATTAAATAAAATGTATATTATAATCTTTTACTGTCTAAGAGTGACAAATCCTCTATTGATCATTCACAACCTTCATATGATTCTTGATATACCCGAACGGTGTCATATTAGAGACCCTTTACAAAACAACATCCAACATCACCAAAGTGTGTCTGCTCTCACATGAGACACTATGATGACCTTAAGTCGAGGAACTAATTCCACGCCAAACGTTAGAGATTAACCACTGACACTCAGATAGTTATTCATATGGAATCTCCCCCAACGGGTCTCCAATGTTTTGTTCATAATAAAACATCCACGTGTTTATTTAAGTGTCACCACACTTTAACTAAGTAATAAATGCTACACGTGATTGTCTATCAAATAACGATATTCGTACCTCGCTATTACTTACGATCATGGATAATTTAAGATTCAATCATATGTAATTTGTATTTCATAATTACAACTTATTCTGATTAACAAATTACTAAGATCTGAATCTACGGACTTTATTATATTTTAAAAGTGTTTATGTCCAAAATTTATTGAATCTATGACATAACAATAACACTTACAAACTCCCACTAAATCTAATCACTTATGTATCTAATATCATAAGAGTTTACATGACGATCATGTTTATACTGTGACAACTCTTTGTCAGTGGATCTATAATATTGTAAATTGTGAGAATTCGTTCTTTATTTACGTCATTTCATTGTATTATCTTTCTAATGAGATGATACAGCATTGACACATGTTTAGATAATTGATGAGACCTTAGTTCCTTCGATTGCACAATGGCTCCATTGTTATCATAATGCAGAAGCATGTGATCAACAATGTTAGGAAATATTCCAAGTTCATTGATGAATTTCATGATCCAAACCACAACCTTTGCTTTTTCTATTTTTCTAAAGCAATAGTGTACAAGGCTTCTGCTATTGAATCAATGGTTATTTCATATTTGGAACCTTTTCAACATACCTCTTAAGAGTAAACTAATATCCTGATTAAGATATGCTATCATTCTAGTCTGATTAAAAGTTAGTATTAGTGTATCCATGAACTCTCAGTTCATTTTCTCATATAAAATTTCAGTTCATTTCTTCATATAAAATCTTCTCAAAATTTTATCTATATAGATTGAGTGAGTTAAGCAATCTTCTAGATCTATCTTTGTGGATCATGTTGCTTCTTTCATGTATGTCTTGGAGATATTATTTGAAAACCACAATTTCAATGATTGAGATACAGGGATGTTGTTTCCTATTAATATGTTGACTTTTTTGGATTCAAACCTTCGGGTTGTATCATGTATACTTCCTCTTATAAGTTTCCATTAAGGAAAGTAATTTTGACATCTATTTGTCATATCTTATAACCATGATATGCAGCTATTACAAGCAAAATTCGAATGGACTTCAGCATGACTACATGTGAATAAGTTTCATCAAAGTCAACTCTTTGTCTTTGTTTATAACATTTTACTATTAGTTTTGTTTTGTATGTATGAATGTTTCCATCCATGTCGACATTTTTCTTCTAAACTTATTTATAAGCTGTGGGTTTTATTCCATCAGATGACTCGACCAAGGTTCAAACCTTGTTTACATACATCAAATTCATATCGGCTTTCATGGTCTTCTACCGTCTCTTTGAGTCGACCCTTAACTTTGTTTTTACGTAACTAGTAGGTCCATCATCCTTGATTAGTAATACTTGATTAGTAATCATGAATTCATATCTTCTAGGAGGTCGAATGATCTTACGAGATTTACATGGAGCGGACTTGTCCTCACAAGTTTATACTTCCTAATCAAGAGTATGTCACTCAGATAGTCTGGGATCAAACTTAGGTTCATCTACTTAGTCAACTTTATCTGTGGACTCTTAAACTCCTTCAATTTCTATTTTACTCCCAGTGTCCTCTCCTAGACTAAACTTTCTCTAGGAAGACGATATGTCCTCAGACGAAGACTTTATTCTCAATGAGATTACAGAGTTGATATCCGAATATCTCTTTTGGATATCCCACAAATATGTATTTATCAAATTTAGAATCAAGCTCATCCGATTTAGCATACTTCACATAAGTATCACAATCCCGAATTTTAATAAAAGACAAGTTGAACCTTCTGGCTTTCCATAACTCGTATGGATATTTGTCAACCAATTTAGATGGTACATGATTTAGTGTGTAGCACACTACAATCAATGCATGACTCCAACACGATTTTGGGAGGTTTGCATGGCTTGCTATTAAACGTACTATATCTAATATTGTATTATTCTTCCTTTCAAATACATCGTTGTGCTACGGTGTATGCAGGGAAGTCCACATCGAGAGAATCTCATTATCTTTCAGATAATTTAAAAATTCAAACTTTAGATATCCTCCACTTTGATCTGAATCTCTTGAATTTTTCAAGTGTTTCGTACTTGAATTTCATCAAGCATACATAACCATTTCTGAAATAGTCATTAGCAGATGTGATGGAATAAATGAAATCTTATCCAGCAGTAATTGACATGGGTCCACATGCAACACTGTATATTAGGTCTAGTAATTGTGTAGCTATTTCTCATTTTCAAGTAAAAGGGGATGTGATCATCTTGTCTACAGGTAAGATTCGCATTTGTCAAATGATTCAAAATTATTTAACTCAAATATTAATCTCTATGTAATTTTGAATTTAGTTTTTCATTTATGCGACCAAGTTAGCAATGCCATATATAGGTGTTATTCATATTATCATTTTATACCTTTCAATTNATCCAACATCACCAAAGTATCACTATCCTCATATAAGGCACTATAATAACATCAAATCAAATGACCAATTCCACTATCGAACGTTAGAGATTAACGACTAACACTCGGATAGTTATCCATGTGGAATCTCCCAGTGGGTCTTCAATGTTTTGTTCTATAAAAAACATCAACGTGTTCATTCAATTGATACCACACTTTAACTTGTGAAATCAACTACTTACTTCACAAGTAAAAAATGCCACACGTGATGGTCTATCCGTAATAACGATATCCGTATCTCGTTATTACATATAACCATAGACGATTTAAATTTGGTCATATGTAATTTGTATCTCACAATCACAACTCCTTGTGATTAACAAATCACCGAGACTTGAATATACGGATTCTATTATTTAATTCATTATAATAATAATTCAATTAAATAATAGATCTTGACATAAATATGCATCGATTATATATATATATATATAAAGTCTTTATGTCCAAAGTTGACTGGACTTAGGGCATAACACTTACAAACTTTAGTTGCACTAAATCTAATTACTTATGTATCTTTTACCATAAGAATCTACACGACGATCATGTTTATGGTGCGACAACTCTTTGTTAGTGGATCTGTAATTTAATAACTGTGGAATTTGTTCTTTTTTTTTTACGTCATTTCATTGATGAGACCTTAGTTCCTTCGCTTGCACGATGACTCTATTGTTATCACAAAGCATAAGCATGTGATCAACAATGTTAGGAACTATTCCAAGTTCATTAATAAATTTTCTGATCCTGACCACAACTTTTGTTACTTTCTAAAGCAATGATGTATAATACTTCTATTATTGAATCAAGGTTATTTCCAGTTTGAAACCTTTCCAACACCTTGCTTAAGAGTAAACTAATATCATAATTGAGATATATTATCATTCTAGTCTGACTAAAAGTTAGCATCAGTGTATCCATGAACTTTTAGTTCATTTTTTCCATATAAAATCTTCTGAAGATTTTTTTATATATATAGATGGGATGAGTTAGCCAATCTTCTAGGTCTATCTCTATAGATCAACTTGCTTCGCCCCATGTCTATCACAGAGAAATTATTTGACAACCATAATTTCAATAATTGAAATATAGAGACGTCGTTTCGTGTTAATAATGTCTTATATATAAAATTTTATAAATACGACAATGTTCCCACTATCTTCTTGTAAACACATGGTTTATCTTCATTCTTGATAAAATTAAACATTTTGATTGTTCATCAAAGTGAAGATTCAGCTTCTAGAGGCTTGCTTTAATCCATATATGGATTTATCAAGCTTGCATACCTTGTTGGCTTATTTGAATTCAAAACCTACGAGTTGTGTCATGTACACTTCCACTTGTAAGTTCCTATTAAGGAATATAGTTTTGACATCCATTTGCCATAACTCATAGTTATGGTATGCAGCTATTTCAAGCAAAATCAGAATGGACTTCAGCATGGCTACATGGCAAAAAAGTTTCATCAATGTCAACACCTTGTCTTTATTCATAACCTTTTGCTACTAGCCTTGATTTGTATGTACGGATGTTTTCATATATGTTGACCTTTTTCTTGTAAATCTATTTACAACCTATGGGTTTTATCCCATCAGGAGGGTCGACCAAGGTCCAAACCTTGGTTACATATATTAAGTTAATATTGGATTTCATAGCCTTCTGCCATCTCAACGAGTCCACTTGACTTTTCTTATGTATAATTAGTAGGTTCATCATCCTAGATTAGTAATGCCTAATTAGTAATCATGAATTCTTACTTTCCAAAAGGTCGAATGATCCTACAAGATTTACATGGAGCTGACGTGTCCTCAGAAGTCTCCACTTCCTGATCAAGAGTATGTTCCTCAACAGGTGTGAGATCAAACTCAGGTTCATCTACTTAGTCAACTATATCTGTGAATTCTTGAACTCCTTCAATATTTATTCTGCTCACACTGTCCTCTCATAGAACAAACATTTTTTCTGAGAGTATGGCATGTCTTGAGATGAACACCTTCTTCTCAACGAGATTATAGAATTGATATCCAATTGTCTCTTGGATATCTCACAAATATATATTTATTGAATTTAGTCTCAAATTATCCGATTCAGTGCTCTTCTCATAATCATCACAACCTAACTTTCATATGAGATAAGTTGAGCCTTTCCATAACTTATTTGGAATTTTGTCAACTGATTTAGATGAGATACGATTTAGTGTGTAGCACATGGCAATTAGTGTATGACCTCAAAACGATTTTGGAAAGTTTGCATGACTTGTTATTAATTGTACTATATCTAATAATGTACGATTCTTCAATTAAGATACACCATTATGTTGCACTATATGTGGAGGAATTTACTGCGAGAGAATCACATTCTTTTTTTAGATATTCTCCACATCGATTAAATATTAGTGTGATAATACGTTTATATATTTATTTTTCTATTTCTAGCTTGAATCCCTTGAACATTTCAAAAGTTTCATGCTTGATTTTCATCAAATATACACGATCATTTCAGAAATGGTCGTCGGGAAATGTGATGAGATAAGAAAAACATCATCTGACATTAATTGATATGGGTCCACAAATATCACTATATATTATACCTAGGAATTGTGCATGTCTTTCACCTTTTTAAGTAAAAGGAGGTGTGGTCATGTGCCTAATATTATCAATTGTATTTCCATATAACTTCCAAATCATGAAGCTGACAACTCTTTGTCTTCACACATCTTATGTATTAGCTTAACATGCTTCTAAAATTTATCTCTTTGAGTGTACTCAACAAAAGATAAATTTTTAGTTAAGTCAAACCCATTATTCAGAAATATCTAATATCTCATAGTGTCAAATATATCCCTGATAGACCAGTTTTGAGTGT
Organism: Fraxinus ornus; assembly: GCA_903798235.1. Taxonomy (NCBI): domain Eukaryota; kingdom Viridiplantae; phylum Streptophyta; class Magnoliopsida; order Lamiales; family Oleaceae; genus Fraxinus; species Fraxinus ornus. Next base: position 5,598 of record CAIGRF010310710.1, on the reverse strand, counting down.
ACTCAATAAACTGAGATCGATTTATGACTCTCGTTTTTCATGGAAGGCAAATAGTAGTTCTGACTTCATATTTTAATGAGGGATTTATCGTGCAAATGTCTCATCCTAATAATTATATATATTTTATTATAAATCTAGCGCGCCCGCGCGCGCGCACACACACACACACACACACACAATATATATATATATATAGTATTGACGATTATGAACTTTACTATCCAGTCTTCCCGAGCTATAAGAGAGACTAGTTGGTCAGTTCTTAGGGAGTATTATATCAATTCATACAATACTCCATCTCTATGGTATTTTCATTTTCATGTTTCTCCAATTATTCCAACTGAAACATGTATCCTATACTAGTTGGCACCCATGCCTACATAATTTGACACGCAGACCCATAAAATTACAACGAACTCACATGTTCAAAATAAATTAGAGCTTGTAGGCCCATAAAACAATAAGAATATAACTAACCATTCAACACATCCACATAATCGAGTTCATAATCATCCACTAATAAAACATTCATCATATAAATGCTTTCATATATATACATGTATACACAAATAAATGGAAAAGGATTAAAAATACTATCCATCTTTCTTTGAAAAATAGAGGGTCATTATTAAATCCAAAGGGCATGACTAACCATTCAAAATGTCCTAGTAGTGTAGTAAAGGTTGTCCAAGGAATAGAGTCTTTTGCCATTTTTATTTGCCAAAATCCAGATTTGTAGTCAAATTTCGAGAATATTTTACTATTTTTTATTTTATCTATTAACATATCTTTATCCGACATCTTATATCCATATTCTATAGAGTTATCATTTAATCTTTTGTAGTTTATAACCATTATTGCTTTACCTCTTTTAGTTTCACTATGATTTCTAATCATAAAAGCTGCAGATCTAAGTTGACTATTGGATGGTCTTATTACCTTTAAATCTAATAATTCTTTAATCTGCATATTAAAATATTCTGTCTTGATTTGTGTGTTTAATTTCTGTCGTTCTTATTTTTATATTTTCATTTATAATTTCTAACTTAGCTTCAATTTTATTTTTATTCCAATATTTTATAGGGTCTTCTCCTATTATGTGTACCCTTACATCCACAAATAGAACCACAAATAGAACCAAAAGGTGAGAATTTAGATCAACTAGAAAATTTAGAGTATTTATTTTTAGAAACCTTAAAGACTGATTTCATACCAAGAACCAAAGAATTAGTACTTTTCAATAAAACATCATCTAAAGTAGATAGTATAGATAGAATTTTAGAATTAACTGAAAAAATACAAATAATAGGAGAAGACCCTATAAAATATTGGGATAAAAATAAAATTGAAGCTAAATTAGAAATTAGAAATGAAAATATAAAATAAGAACGACATAAATTAAACACAAAAATCAAGACTTAGAAGATTTAATATGCACATTAAAGAATTTTTAGATTTAAAGGTAATAAGACCATCCAATAGTCAACATAGATTTGCAGGTTTTATGGTTAGAAATCATAGTGAAATTAAAAGAGGTAAAGCAAGAATGATTATAAACTATAAAAGATTAAATGATAACAGTATATAAGATGCCATATAAAGACATCATGATAATAAATAAAATACAAAATAGTAAAATATTCTTGAAACTTGACTGCAAATCTGGATTTTGGCAAAAAAAAATGGCAAAAGACTGTATTCCTTGGACAACCTTTACTACACCACTAGGATATTTTGAATGGTTAGTCATACCATTTGGATTAAAGAATGCACTCTCTATTTTTCAAAGAAAGATGGATGGTATTTTTAATTGTTTTCTATTTATATATAGATGATATTTTGGTACATGGTAAAAATCAAAAAGAACATATGCAACATCTAGAAATAGTTTTAAATAAATTTATAGAAAACGGTTTAATTATAAGTAAAAATAAAATGAAAATAAATAAAAAAATTGAATTTTTAGGAATAATTTTAGGAGAAGGAATAATCTAATTGCAACCACATATAGTACAGTTCCCTTACAAAATAGAAGAAACTAAAAAATTACAAGCCTTTTTATGAATTTTGAATTATGCTAGACATTTCATTAAAGACTTAAGAAAGAAAGTAGGACCATTGTATGGTAAGTTATCTAGTAAAGGGCAAAAATATTTTAATCAGATATAGAACTAGTTAGAAAAATAAAAGAAGACGTTAAAATTTACCACTATTAGAATTACTATTAGATAGTGAATATAGAAACACATGGATGTTAAATAGGATGGGGAGGAATTTTGTATTCCAAGCCAAATAAATACAGTGATAAAAAGGAAGAAAAGATTTGTATATATGCTAGTGGAAAGTATAAGATAAAAGGAAAATACTTGACTAGTCTAGATTATGAAATAATGGCCATTATACATAGTAGAGAAAGCTTTAAATTATTTTTAAATACTGAATTCACAATTAGAACAAACAGTGAAGTCATAGTAAAATTTATTAAAAAAACAAATTTTGATAAAATAAGCCATAAAAGATGACTAAAATTTATGAAATATTTAATAGTTATAAAATCAATATAAAACACATAGACATGAAAAATAATATTTNATTTTCTAACCCATTATTTTCATGGTGCGGATGGATCAGAGGATGATGGACTTTTGGAATGTCACTCTAAGAGTGGCTCTACAAGGATCTAATCTCCGATTTTGAGGAAATAATTTAGAAAGATTACTAGAAAGGGAGTGTTGTCTACTAGATAATCTCTGGATGGCATGTGACTCTAAACAAAAATTAGACAACATTAATGCCTTAGCCAATCATTTTAGACAGATTCGTAATCAAGTAAAAAGCAAAAATTTTAGTTTATTTACAGTGGTTAAAGGTAGAAAGCCTGGTATATATAATTATTGGCCAGAAGTATTGCAACAAGTAGAAAGATTTCCGGACCCTTTTTTAAAAGGATTTTACACATTAGAAGAAGCTTTAAATCTTTGCAGAGAAATGATAGGATTTAACTTTTATATATCTGAAATAGTTAGACAGACTATGCAATCCTCTTCTACTTCTCAAGTGTCATCTTCATCCTCAATACAACTTTGCAATAGTTGTGAAACTATGACCAAAGTTGTTAGAAATTTAAGTCTTAGAAAACAATCATTAGAAGAAAGATTACAGATTCTTGAAGACGAAATCTCTTCATCCCAACAAACTATTAGTAAATATCAACATGAGATTCTTCAGTTACACGATAGTTTAGAAAGGTTAAGTTCTAAAGATATTGTTGAAAGACCCATCTCTAAAGATATTGCTTCCTCAAGTAGAAATTATTTTATTAAAACAGAAAGACTTATTGAATTAACTAATTCTACAGCTGCACGACAAGGGAAAACTTTATATGAATTAGAACAAAAAATTGGCAATTGTGCCAATATTGCCCGAAGTCCTATAAAGAAGTCAGCAGTACAAGAAATTATCAATTTATCTCAAATTCTAAGCTATTATCATGACGAAAATGATACTTTCTCAAACATGGCCCTAAATATGAATCAGTCAAAAACTCAGTTTTCCTCATACATAATTATCCTAAATTTCTTTCGATTACGCAATTTTTGAAGAAGACATTTTTATCCAACTTTAAAGTTCGGCATGATAGATACATATACATTCTAAACAGATCCTTTAGATTTTTTCCACCCAAACTTAAATACATTCTTAGTAAGTTAAAAGACCACGCTTTAATGATTCAATTCATTTCCAGACCACCTCTTGTAAATAATAGTATCATAATTCCAGCTTATCATCGTATTTTAATATACGAAGGAGCCAAAAGATTTCGACCATCCTCAAAGACCGATACAAAAATAAAAAATAGATAGATTGACTATGAAAGACGAATCTCGAAAACCGTGGCAATGCAAAATAATAATTCCAGACTTGTAGCTCAGTGGAATAATGAAGTTATTTTCTGCCAAGTGCATCTTGCTTTAAAAGTTAAAACAAAAAGAATTCCAACACCAAATATTGAACAAAATGAGCTATATCTGATGGCCTTCCAAGAAGCAGACAATGAATTAACAAGATAATGAGATAGAGAAGAAGAGGAATACATATCAGATGGGCAAAATAATGAAATGGATGCAGACCTAGAAGAAGCCTACATGGAGATAATGGAAAGATAGGCAATTAAAGAAGAAAAGACGTAAAGATAAAGCAAAAGGTGGATGAATAGTACCTGAAGGAGAATTATCATGGCAAGGAAGTCAAAAAGTTGGAGACAAGAAAGCATAAATTTTCAAAGAAATTCTCACACCTGTAAAGAGATATTTAATTCTTTAAATACACATATAAAGTTATACAGTATTTTTTCAATTGTAAATCACACCTGTAAAGTTGAATAGTATAGAAAATAATAGATGTGATGTACCAAGGTCTATAAATACCGACACCACTCATAGAGAAAAACACACCGGGAAAAAATAGCAGAATAGCACAATATAGCACTTGCACTCAAAAGAATTCAAAGACATCCCTGTAAACTCTTGTTGATTCAAAGATTTCAGAAATAAAAACTAAGCTCTTTTTATACTTCCTTTTGTCTATAATGTTCAGTTACTTCATTTAATTTTCGGACAAGGCCTAAAAGAGGAAACATCAAGTAAGTGAATAATTTATTCAAAAGCTGTATTTTATTTCCATACATAATCCAAACACTCTCAGCCTCTTTAATCTGGATTCCATGACCAAAAAAGATAAAGTAATTCTTTGAGTTAAGTTGGCTATTATACTTATAAGTAAGTTTGTTCAAGCCTTATTAAACATGATGAACAGTCTTAAACCTTTTTAGAAGGTCAAGAAAAAAGCTAAAGGAGAGAAAAAAAAAAGTATTTGAATAAATTAATTTGTTGAACGGTAAAGTACTCTTAGGCCATTACAAACATATTGTTTCAAATTTCTAGCAATAATTAAGGTCATCTAAACAAATTTAGACAAAAGGATCGGAACAATTAGATAATTAATTAATCAAATTAATTGATTACTTTAATTAGCGAATTTATTTAATTAAAATTAAATTTTAATTAAATGTCAAATTAGAGTCCAACTCTAATTTAAATTGAATTAACATTTCAACTTAGGATAAAACTTCTAAATAAAATAAAATTCAATTTAGGGTCGAAGTTTAATATTTAAGTTAAAATCCAATTTTAACGAAAATATAAAATTCGTCAATTTTAATTAAAATTTTAAACGGGACAAATTTGAGATTTTAAAGTCAAACCATTTTAAAATCCAATTTAAAACATTTTCAAAATAATTTTAAATCCCTATTTTAAATTGCCATCAAAACTCTTTTGAAAATTGCAATATGGCCCTCATTTTAAAATTGTAAACAAGCCCCTCAATTTCTCAAATTACAAGAAGGCCCTTTCTTCAAAATTGCACAATGAATAAATGGACCCGTCGGGTCCAAATATAATTATGGAACCGTTCGGGTTCAGTTCGGTTCGGTTCGGTTCCATACCATAATTAAATTTTTTTTAACATTTACAACAACACTACATAAATACAACTAGTGACATTTTCATTCGTAACTTTTACAAATTAACGTAGCAT
>CAIGRF010310701.1:37631-49709 GCA_903798235.1 Fraxinus ornus | reverse complement strand
TGAATTAGAGTTTTAAAATGGAAATTATTATTCTTTAAAAAAAATGGAATTTATTTAATTAAAATAATAAAAAAATCTGATAAATTTACAAAAAGTGGGAAAACCTGATTTTTAAAAAGTCCAAATTTAATGACCGGTTTAGTGTAATTTCCTCTTTATTTGCAAAGAGAAGCCCATAGACTTATCTGCCCCAATTTAATGTTTTGTGGGATGGAATTGCAGCAAGTAGAAAGCACAGTGGCCATACGGAATCAAACTGAAATTGGGGGACTGATTGAATAAAATCGGATCTACAGGGACCAATTTGCAGTAAGTTGACACAGCAGGTTCTAAATTATACTTTCCAGAAACTTCAGAGGCCAAATTGCTGAATATGAAACATCAGTGTCTATTTTGCACTCTCTTGAGAAATTAGGGTCAGGATTACATAATTTAGAATCAGAGGGGATAGAACTACGGCTACTCAAGAACTAGGGGACCTATGTGCAAATTATGGACAAGGGAGTGCTAACTGGGATGAAGTGTTGATCACATAAGGAACAACTAATCACTTCAAATTACGGATTTCAAACTGATGTGAACACAACAGCATTTTTGTTATGCAGAAGCTAACCCAGCTTCAGGATTGAACAAAACGAGGCTGATGTAGTATGTGTAGAAATAAATGCACACGGGTTTAACATTAATGCGTTGTTTTTTTCGACCACCCTTCTAGGTAAGCCGCCTTATCATAGAGGCACTTCGTACAACTACTTCATGTAATTTAAATAGGCGGGCTAGAGACAAAATGAGACTTCGACTCCGCATGAAGATGAGTAGGTGTGGACATTTTTTTCCCAAAACCGAACCGTAATCAATGGGATCGATCAGTTCGGCTTCGGTTCCTCTGCTAAATGGAACAATTTTGGAACCATACATTGAAAATTGATCGGTTTCGATCCAGCTCTCAATACTGCCTTAAGAATCAACAGTGAATTCGGTTATTCCGAATTTCTCTTTTAACTTGTACCAAGAAGCACTAGATTTTTAAAAACTAGACTCCAACATTAGCTCACGTTAAAATTTCATTTTCCTTACGCTTCTTATTCTTTCCTTTAATAGGTACAAGAAATTCAAATCTAAACAATTTTATAAATATTTTACAAATTCATAGTTTTAATGTAATACAATAGGGAAAAAAAAAATTGTTCAATATTTCATAAGAGTTCAAATTTATCATTGTTACAAAGTAGCGGCCATCAAGAATCATGATCCTTAAGAATTGCTAAATATAATCAATCTATTGTTATAATCAATATTTTATTGTTTTTGTTGTATTTAATAGTTTAATATTTTTCCCCTTTATAAGTTAATCTTGAACTTCGAAGTGAATTTTTGTTTGTTGCATTGTTTAATAGATTTTTTGTATTGTTGTTACAAAAATGACAAATGTTTCATGCTCTATGTTTGTCTATTTTCAATTTGACAAGTATGTTCATACTTTATTTTTATAATTTTTTCATATAAAGAATCGAATTGAACCGAATCGGAATCGCTTGGTTCGGGTCTATAGTTGAATATGAAATCAATGGTTCAATTTCTAAGGTTTTCATTGGTAATCGATTCGATTCGATTCCCCTTAGAACCAAATTGAATCAGACTGCCCCCACTCCTAGAGATGAGGCGAATTATCGATGATAAGTATACACTTATTCAGGACCTAAAATATCTATATTTAGTATTTTTTGACAAAATATATCATAAATTGTTATATTTTATGTTATATAGGTAAAACTTAATTGTTGAACGAGGAACTAAAATAAATAAAAGGGAAAATGGCGAATTCCAAAGTTTGAGAACAAATTGCAAATATTCAATAGTTGATTCAAACCATAAAACGATACTTTGAAAATTTTTAGGAGAAAATCAGATGGAATTACAAGTCAAGAAAAGGGAATATAATTAAAATATTATCACAAATGAATCTCTAATCACACGAGTTATATTCCAGATTTTTAATAAAAAATTGGGACCCATTTTTGGCATAGTAAAATTCGAATTAGGAAATTTATATTTAAAGGAAAGATGTATCCCTTTGAATTGGTTTCCCAACGCATTTTGAATCGCATCAATAGAATATTTGGAGAGAAAGTTGTGACCAAAATACTGACGACTGTGCAGAGACAAAAATATGCATGTGCGAATGTAACTTTCCTTATTCAATTAGGACTCTTTTTAAAGTCAATTTGGACATGATTTTCAACCATTTTTCTACCCTATAGGTATATTAGAAACACATCACATATACATCTCATACTACAATATTTCATCAATTTTCATCATAAAAGAGGTGAAATCATATATTGTAAGAAGATTTCAAAGGTGAAGTTCAAGAATTTATCAGTTTGATATTAAACTTGGGATTTGTGGGCAAAAAAGTGAAAGAATTATTAAAAATTTATCAAGATTAGTTTGAAGAAATTCAAGAATATAAAGATTCATATTTCTTCATTCATCAATTCACAATTTCGGGTGCTATTTTATACATTTAGGGTGTGTTTGAGCCACATTATTTTGAAAGAATGTATTCTAGAATAGTAGATTGATGAAGAATGTGTGGTTGAAAAAGAATGATAAGTTATTGATGTAATGAAAAATATTATTTTATTGAAGAATGTGTAATTAAAAATGAGTAGAAAAATGAAAATGAAAATGAAAATTCTAATGTGGCTCAAATAGGGGCTTAACATTATTTCTTGTAATTTCAATATGTTATCCTAATTTTATACATTGTTAGGATGAGATGAACAATTATTATGATATTTTTAGTTTTAATTAATTATTTTGAATTTAATTTGTGGATATTTGTTATCGTTTTTATCTTTTTTTCAACTGTTTGATTTATCAATTGAATTGTTAGTGAATTTTCTTGTTATCGTGATAGACAATAGGGTTTACGCATAATATAATAAGCATTGTAAGGTTCGTTGATGATAGATACATACATATATACTTTATATATGGATGCCAATGTGGTCTGTCAGCTCGGGTGGAGCTGCGGCTTGGCCTGGGAACAGCCCCGAGCTAGGCCGGCTCGTGGCTCGGACCGTGCCCCATTTCGGGGCGTCGGCTGGAGCCCGAACCAGTCCTTGTAGCTCGACATTTCGATCCACCGTGCCAAGTTTTTGTTGAAAAAAAAGTTAAAAAATAATGAATAATTGCCGTTGCTTGCAAACACAGGCATCTATGATAATATGAAAAAAAAAACTGAGCTGGATTGGCTCGGGTCCTCCTTATCTGGTAAAAGCCCGAGCCGAAAACTCCGGTTGAGCCTAAGTTTTTTAGTCGAGCAAAAGCTCGGATGAGTTTCGAGTTTCGGCTCGACTTGACTCGTTGACACCCTTAACTTTATATACTTTCAATAGGTGTTCTAACGCTTGTTAATATATTTATTATGTTTTCATTTTTTTATCGAGGGATAGAAAATCACATAAGAGAAGTAAATTTGATCGCTATCGAGAGAGACATTTAATTAAGTTAGGAGCATCGACCAACATGAAGAATTTCAAATTGTCATTTTAATTGTTACCCTAAAAATTGAATAACAAGGAAGATTCAACATTTTAGCAATGCATCTCATATACTTGAAAAATACATTTAATTACTTTCACTAATTTAATTGATAATTTAGGGATTAGTCTAGAAAAATTCCAATTAACGTGTTTGCTATTCGATTAAAGTTGTAATTAATCTTAATTCGATCAAACACATAATTCTCGTGAGTTCGACGCTTTATTCATCATTATATTACTTGACAACAATCCTGTGCACTCATGAATTTTGAAAGGATCAATGGAAAATCCTCGTGGTGCACAAAGACAAACTTGACAGCCTGATTTGAGTACTGACTTTGAGCCGGAAGATCTACAAAGAAAATCTTTTATGTAACGTTTGATGACTAAATTCGTCTTTTCTTCAGACGAGGTAAGCTCTCTTTTGTGTTGTTAGCTCGAGGTGTAATAACAAAAATAAGGATTTATCTATTTGTATCAAATGTTTTACATAATATACATGTGATGGCCCCGTATTGGGGGTACCGGGCTTACAGGTGCCCCCAATGGGGAGCGTCACGTGTCTATTATGTAAAACATTTGGAACATGTAGTATCTTCTCGAAAATAAGTAGATAAATAAATAAATCTAGAGACACCAATAAAAACATTTCAATAAATCTCAAATACAAACATACCAGAATTATTCTATTTCAACACGCACGCAGGAAATATATATATTCACACACTCGTAGAAAACCAAGCGGTTTCTGCTCGAAAGAATATTGAATTCGAAGCATAAAATCAAAAAATTGAACCGTATTTCCTTTTTTATCAAATAATTTATTGTGCCCTTCAGTAATCACGACGATGATTTACTATTAAGGGTTTTGAAATTTCTAAAATGATCGTCCATGGAATGAAGTTTTTAGGATTTGATTAGTTCAGAATGGGTGGATATTTTGAACGATTTTCTGTTTTTAATTTCTTAACTGGACTTTTTTATGAGATTTTGGGTTGTATGAGAGAGTGAATTACATTTGGAGGGTCAAAAATGAACACCGAAAGACAATTGGTGAGTGTTAGGGACCTCATGGAGGAAGCCAAGAAGCGAATTGTGTTTTTGATCGTATGTGTTGTAGGCCTGTCCTATCTGATGTCCTGTAAGTAATTCACTTTTATTTTTTCATTTTTCAATTTTGACGGCGAATTTTACACTGTTGCTTAGATTATCGACATTATATAGATTACTGTCGTTTATTTTTACTTTCTGTTTATTGGGGAATAAAATTTGGTGGGACAAAATTACAAATTAGTGGAGGTGATATCTCCCAGTTTGAGGATACCAAAAAGAGGAGTAAAGTTCATAAGGGCAGCTGACTTCAATGCTGAATGCCGTATGTGGATGCACTCGCTTGCCTACAACATGCAGATTGCTGTAGGATTTGGGCTACTTTATTTGTTAAGTAGAATACAAAAGTTTATAGTACTTGCAATGGACTAAGAAGTAAGAACCAGAGACTATTATGCCTGAAAAAGAGATGCTATGAACCAGAGACTATTATGCCTGAAAAAGAGATGCTATGAACCAGAGACTATTATGTCTGAAAAAGAGATGCTATCATCAATATATTCCGTTCTGGTGTCTATAAATGCTTGCTAAAGTTGAAATGGTGTTCAATGGGGTAGCACTTGGAAGGAGATGTCTGATATACAGGACTAATCACTCAATTGAAAACTGTATGTAACTATTATGCATATTGCATGCATTGGAAGAACCTAATATCAGTTATTTATTTCTCATTTATGACATTTTTTTTTTAATTTGAATCAATTTGAATATGTGCTTCAAAGGTTACAACGTACAGAGGTTCTCAATTTGTTTCATAAATTGCACAGTAAGCTTTTCCGCACACTTATTACTTATCTGCCTATTTTGCATATATTTATGTCTCTTGAGTCTTGTTCTCTGGATGTTGTGAATTGTCGATTAAAAGCTTCTGGATGTCATAACATTTGGACAAACATAACCTAAACAAAAATATTTACTCTTTACATCTTAGAGTACTACGTCTTCATTTTAGTAATTTGATCAGCAGCTCAGATAGACAGTATTTCAGCATGGTTCTGTTATAAAAATCATCTTCTTATCCACCCTATCCCACCCCTATACCCTCCCACTCATGCATGTATCCATGTATATATTATTTTCTTATTGGTTATATGAACAAACTGTTCCGTTCTCTGTCCTGCCCCCAATTACTGGGCTTGGCTTTACTCTTTTCCTTACTGCCCCTCTCTCTTCCCAGTAACAAGCTCGTCAGTTTTAGTCAACTTGCCTGCCGCTGCCGTTCTAATAATCATCGTTCGCTACTGGTCTCTGGAATTTTATATGCGGAGAAAAGCTGCAACTTACAAAGGCAAACCAATAGCTGTAAGTACTGCTCCCATGAGAAAACCATTTGAAGTTCCTAGAGTTACTGCCGATAAGTCTGATTGGAAGCGTAAAGTGGATTCTCCCGTTGTTGAGGATGCAATAGACCATTTCACTAGACGTATTATATTGGAGTGGGTAACTGATCTGTGGTACTCCCGTATAACTCCTGATAGACAAGGACCGGAAGAGCTTGTGCAGGTCATGAATGGTGTACTTGGGGAATTTTCACATCGCATGAGAGATATTAATCTAATCAATCTTCTAACAAGGTTTATTTTTTGGAGATGTTACGGAAATTATTTTCTTTATTGAGATTATCCTTGAAGTTTCATGTATAGGATGCCAACTTTCTTGGTATGTTGCAGGGATATCATTGATCTTCTATGCACTCAGCTGGAGCTTTTTCGTGCAAGCAAGGCAAAGATTGAGAAGCACCAATCGAGGTCTCTAACCATTGAAGAGAGAGAGATGGAACTAAAATCTGTTCTGTCTGTGGAAAACAAACTGCATCCTGCTTTATTTTCTGCCGAAGCTGAGCACAAGGTCGACCCTCTTGCTTTTCTCTTCCTTGAAGTTTATAAATGATAGGTAGTCTGGCCGACGACACAAGAAATTTTCTGGTTTCTGCGTTGCTAATTTTTTTGCTTTGGAATGCAAAGCTTGCAGGTTCTCCAGCATATTATGGATGGTTTCATTTCATTTACATTTAAGCCAGAGGATCTGCAATGCTCCTTATTTCTCTATATCGTCAAAGAACTTCTTGCTTGTGCAGTACTGCGACCGGTGATAAATTTATCTAGCCCAAGGTAATTATATATTTTTTTCTTCTCTGAAAAAGTGCATCCTTTCTATTCTTTATATTTTATGAAATTTGGTGTCAGGTTTATCAATGAGAGAATTGAATCTCTAGTTATTTCTTTAAGTAAGACCAACAGAGGAAGTAAGGCAACACAAGTGGATTTGCACTCCAGGCCAAATGTATCTCCTAAGTTATCATCTGATCATTTTTCTCGGGTTCTAGATCCTTCCATGGAAGGTGTTGAACTCGTACAGTTAAAGAAGGATCAATCCAGGAATGAGGCTGAGAATCCTGCATCAGGCAACGTGAAGGAAATAATTCTTTCTAAAGATCCATTTTTTTCCATTGGTACACACTCCACCCATTCTCGGAGTTCTTTGCCATCAGGAAACAATTATGCCGATGGAAGAGATATTCAGCGCCACCTGTCCGGAGGAGAATGGGTTGATATGCTAGACGTGTTTTCTCGCAGAAAAACTGAGGCCCTGGCACCAGAACATTTTGACAATATGTGGACGAAAGGAAGAAATTACAAAAGGAATGAAGGTGCAAATCAGATGGCTGACCCTGTGAAGAAAGCTTCTTTGGTGGGTGTATCTAGCTTGGTCGAGCAGTCAAAAGAGCTTTCTGGGCGAAAGAATAAGGTTACAGAAACCAAAGGTAGCTCCTTTGAGAGTGATGTTTTTAATTCTGGATGTAGTAACTGCCCTGGGGCCAACAATATTGTCACACATGATGAGTTTAAAAAACAAAGTCGTACAGCAATTCCTTTAAATAAAGACAAAGATGAACTTAGTGTCTTGCATTCTGATGAGGTCAAATCAGAGAGCAGTTGTTATACTACTGAAGATGAAGATACTAGCAGTGTAACAGGTATTGATTCACCTGGTATTATAGTTTGGGATGCTAAAAACAAAAGAAGCGTCAGTAGCATTCATCATCCTCTTGAAAGTTTTGAAGGCCATAAGAGTAGAAAGGCGAGCAAAGGGCATCTCCATTCGAGAAGATTGCTTAAAACCCTGTCTAAGAGGAAAAGGTCTAGATTAAGTAGTCATAATGAGCACTTGTGGCAAGAGGTCGAAAGAACAAGTTTCTCATTGGGAGACAGGCAGGATATACTGTATTCTTCCAGAGAAAATATCAAACATGAAGACTTAAGTGATGAAATTGAGGCTGAACTTTTAAGTAGAGTTTATAGTGGAGCTACGACTTCGTCATCGGTTTCCTTGGTCTCCTTGCCTGGAAGTCATTGCTGGCCTGCTAATTCTGCAAAAAACTCAATTGTTGCTGATTCTTTTTTCAAGTTACGATGTGAGGTATTCAATTCACGCCTACCATTTTCAGTTGCACCAGGCTTGAATGTGTGTTTTATGCTGGATGTGAGTCCATTTCTTGTTGCAGGTATTGGGTGCCAATATTGTGAAGAGTGGGTCCAAGACTTTTGCTGTTTATTCCATATCTGTTACTGATGTAAATAGTAACAGTTGGTCCATCAAAAGAAGGTGCCAAGATATGCTGTGAACTTTCTGTTTTATCTTCTGTTCATGCTATAATGCTCCTTCTATATGTTTTACAATTTTTATTTATCATCAATATTTCACCTTAATGTGGCATGTTGTAGCATGATTATAAATTCATCTGGAATTTATTGTTTGTGATTACAGATTTCGACATTTTGAGGAGTTGCATCGGCGTCTTAAAGAGTTTCCTGAATATAATCTCCATTTGCCACCTAAGCATTTCCTATCAAGCGGTCTAGAAGTTTGTGTAATTCAAGAGCGGTGTAAATTGCTTGACCAGTATTTGAAGGTCTGGAAATTCTTTCTTCTGTCCCTTTGAAATTTTCCATTTTTCCTTTTGCATTTCCGTCTTTCCTGACATTTATTCAGAATAAGTTAAATTTGATGCTAGCTGTAGGACGAAGAAATCAAAAACAATTGTATGCTCTATTCTATTACTCCCAGTGTATTGCCAATGAATCCTTAATTTTTGGTTGTTGCTTAATGATATATAGGCTTTTCCTGTTAGTGAATTAATATGATTCTAGTTATGTTTCACAGGACCAATAGCTTAGGTATATTGACATTTATTTTGTATTTATATGAGAAAGGGCACCGGCACAGCTTACCTACTGAAATCTGATCCATTTTTCATACTTCGATATGCAGACTCATGTACACACGAGCATATGTAGACATACAGATGCACACAATCATATAGATGTGCAACGGTGCATGTTTCTTCTTGGGCCAATAGTTTTTAATTTATCTTTCTGATGTTGCCATTATGCAGAAGCTTCTGCGGCTTCCAACTGTTTCTTCTTCCATTGAAGTTTGGGACTTCCTTAGTGTAGACTCCCAGGTTTGACTTATTTTAGTTTCATTTTATTTGATATAAATTTCTCGAAGTACTGTACTTGAATTTCTGACCACTATACGAACTCATGCAGACATATGTTTTCTCAAATTCATTATCTATTTTTGAGACTTTATCTGGTGAGTCATATTCCAAACGAGCAGGTTTCCACAGTTCCACTAAACATTTATAAAATATACCTTTTTTATTATTTCAAACTGGATTTGAATTTCAGTTGACCATGATACAATACATGAAAGGAGTAGGGAGTGTCGGGATAAAGTAGGGACTACAACTGATTTGTTATCCAATCAAAGAGAAAAATTCAGCCATGGAAAGGAGGCTGCATTACGGATGAAAGGTGAACATGTTGCTGATGCATCCAAATTGAACAAAGGAAATCTAGTTATTTCCCCAGGGGAAATGCCCAGCAAAGGATGTGGAATGGCTCTTGAGGTTTCCAGTGATTCTGACAATCCAGAGCAAGAAAACATACATTTGGCCAGAAACTTGGGGAAGACTTTGAAAACAGATGTGAATGGTTTGCGCGCATCTGAGTTTATTAATGCTGCCACTGATCCAACCCTTCCTAGTGAGGTAATATGTGATCATTTGCTGTCTTTGCACTGTATATTTTCTTCATTGTATTCAAGTATTGGAAATAAAGCCTTTTATTAGTCTTGCGAATATATAATGCTCAATACAAATTTTTCAATGCAGTATCACAGCCAGATTGAGTGTTGAAGTGGTTGGCTGGGTGATTAATTTTGTTTATGATCTATAGTTATCTGACTTTCTTTTTCCATGCAGTGGGTGCCACCAAATCTAAGTGTTCCCATATTGGATTTGGTTGATGTCATTTTTCAGCTTCAAGATGGTGGATGGATCAGGTATCAGATGTGTACAAACTGAAAGATGTTCAGATGCGGTTTCCATATATAAACTTTTACTCAAACTAGTCTTGTCAGCCCGTGCTTTCTTGCCTCTTATAAACTTTAATTGGGTTGCAGGAGAAAGGCTTTTTGGGTGGCCAAACAAATTTTACAATTAGGAATGGGCGATGCATTTGATGATTGGCTGATTGAGAAAATCCAGATTCTGCGCCGTGGATCAGTAGTTGCTTCAGGGATCAGGAGTTTGGAGCAGGTATATCTTTGACATCCTGGTGTCTGAAAATACATTCCTCAATAATGCCGCTTCCAGCATTTTTGGCACCCGCAACACTCTTCCGTTGTCATTAGCATTTCACTACATTCATAGATTTCTGATCTCGTTTCAGGGTTAAAAGCTGAGAACCACCTTATGGTATTCAAAATGTTACCCCATGTCCCTCTGTATACCTGAACTCAATTCCTTGTCTTTTAAAGTTCTACTATTATATTTCCTCCCATTAAGTTGCAATGGAGCGTCGGTGAAAATGGCTGTTTGGCACTTGCTAATCAATTTTGAAAGAAAGAAGTGCCTGCATTTAATTGAGGCTATATTTGACAAATTTGTTTTACCCAATCTTTCATTGTCACCCAATGACCACCATAACCTACCGCCAGCTCATCACAACCACCACCATTCTACTCCGTCATGAACACCCTTCAACACCAATGGACTCCAGACTTTTAAATGAACTTATTCAATTCAGTGAGAGTTATGGCAATTTATGAACCTAACAATGTGAATTGTTTGTAAATGTAGAAGGATAACCGATGCATAGAGTCGTTCTAACTTCTATGAATGCTTTCAAGGGAAATGTGATATCTCATTTTAGTAATCTGATTCTTGTTGATGTATAGATACTTTGGCCTGATGGAATTTTCATAACGAAGCACCCAAAGAGACAGCAACCCACTTGTGCAAGCCCATCTGATAATTCTCCTCGGGTCCAGTGTTCCACTCTGTTTTCTTCACCTAAAATAGATGATATCCGTGAACTAGAGGAGATGCAGCAAAAGGAAGCTGAACGGCGAGCAAAATTAGTATACGAACTCATGATCAGTAAATCTTAATTGTCTGCCTTTCCATTGCATTGTCACATTGTTTTAATTGGATATCTCTCTCTCCCTCTCTCACCGGAGATGTTAATTGACTTCAAAATCTCTTGCAGACAAGGCACCAGCTGCTATTGTAGGTCTTGTTGGTCACAGGGAATATGAAAAATGTGCAAAAGATCTCTATTATTTTATTCAGGTAATCTATGATTCTTGCTCAATCTTCCATGAGATGAAATCAAGTGGTTGATGTGTATTCTTAAAGTTACATACTCTATTTTTCCTCTGTCTATCCTTTGAAGAACGGTGTCTTTAGGAAACATGTCAACTTCATTCTGCTTCAAATGCATTCTCTCAAGGCCTAGGTTCGGCTTTTCTCAATGCACTGATATGTAAAGTTAGCTCTAAGTCTCTGGTGAAACCTACATACAAGACAGAGAAAGTATTAGGATACAATAGAAAGGGTAATTGGTACAAAACGTCCCTACCTTTGAGGTCTATTGTGGAAAACATCCCTACCTTTCATTTCTTGGCACAAAACGTCCCTACCTTTCACTTTTATAGCGCTCAACGTCCTTTTCGTCTCTTTTGGACCATTTTACCCTTCTACTAAAATAAAACAAAAACAAAAGAATAAAAAAAGAATAAATTGAAATTATGGGTCCAAACTTTTAAAAAGGTGTAAATCAGTCACAAACATGAAAAAACAATCACACCCCCAAGCCGCCACCTTTAAAGGCAAAATCTCCAACCTCCAATCACCTTGGCCGCGGGACCAACATACCACCTTGAAGCCCTCATTGCCCTCTTCACAACCCACCCAACCACCGCCCTAACCCCAACAGATTTGATCGGAAATTTGAACCAAAACCAGATGAATACGCACCAAAAACTGGTCGGCCAAAAAAGCCTTCACGCACGATTTTCTTCCAATTTCGACCCAATCCATGGAAGCCCATGTTAATTACACTCCACA
>CAIGRF010310701.1:942-27443 GCA_903798235.1 Fraxinus ornus | reverse complement strand
CAAACGGACGCCAAACTTTCAACATTTTCTAGGTGGAAAATTATACCAAACAAACACAATTAATTACAATTTCCAGTAAAACAAATTCTAGGCAATTCAATTCTCAGTAAAACATTTTCCTTTCACCCATTTCCACCTTTGCAATAATACAGACTCTAAAATTTGTGGAACAATGGCAAATAAACGAGACGGCTACTTTTTATGTTATATGTTGCTACATATGGTACAATAAAAATCAGAATAGTGCTGACCTCTCTGACGATATCCATTGTTTCCTCTACTTGTCTCCTGTGAGCATTCACGAGATCTTCTTCTTCCTAAAAAATCCAACAAGAACTCATATATATTAATATTAGTACCTATATGGGATCCATAACTTCCATAGTTCACAAAGCAACATGTTACTATTATTTACCTTCAAAAGAGCATTCAGATTATCTTCTGAATTTTTAATATCCAACTTAGGTTGCTCTTTCCACTTGGTCTGGCCATTGGTTCTCCTCGTCTTATCTTCCGAGTTTGAGAAATTGTATGCCTCGACTTTTGAGTTCTTCCTTGATGGCTTCTCTTGCTCAAAGGAGTCTTCATCATAATATTCATTATCAGTTTGTTCTGGCCATGAACCGTCCGTATTGTCTTCAAATGTCTCGGTAGGTGGTAAAGCAGAAGACAAGGGTTGTGTTGTCGACTCCTTCAGATTTGATATTGAAGAAAACACATCTTTCTTGGAGCTGTTCCCTTTAGATAGGCTCTTGACCCTTCAATGATGGGAAATAGTAACAGAGATGATAAGGCCATATAACAAAGGAGCCTTTTGTTGGGGCAAAACTTTTTTGATATGATGAGAAAAGATCAGATTTACCTGTCGGCATATCGCAGTGTGTTTAAAGTGTGTTCACAGGATCCCGAGTTAGGTGAAATGCATGATATCATTACAGTACGAGAATTTCCAACAAACGAATCCCTCAGAACTTCAGTTAATTTACTGCCCCTAAATGGAATGTGGCCTTGATCGTTGTCAAGTGCTCTAATACACTCCTTCAGTGCAAGCAAACTTTTATTGATCTCGGCTCCTTCCATTCTGCACAATAACAAAATCCAGTTTGTTGGTATCACACAGAGCTAGAAAAATAAACAGATGGACACGGTCAACAGAAAATACATATTGCAAGCCAAAAGGCTGTTGACAGCATGCATCAGATACAAAATGTACATGCATTTTTGTTTTTGCAAGATTTATATTTAAACAGATGACAGAGAGTTTCCCCTACAATGAAGGGAACAAAGATGATTGATATATACCTTGTTTGTTTATCGTTATCAGTAGTGTCTGCACCGCGTTCACTTCCAGCAAGGTCTATGAAAGAGAGCTTGCCAACAACTCGAGGGGGTTTGGATTCGCTACCATCAACTGACCTCTTAATCGTAAGCTGAAGAATAGCATGTGATCGAGATGACTCCTCATTTGCACCAGTGGTGCCCGTACTTCTAGTTGCATTACC
Organism: Fraxinus ornus; assembly: GCA_903798235.1. Taxonomy (NCBI): domain Eukaryota; kingdom Viridiplantae; phylum Streptophyta; class Magnoliopsida; order Lamiales; family Oleaceae; genus Fraxinus; species Fraxinus ornus. Next base: position 25,941 of record CAIGRF010310701.1, on the reverse strand, counting down.
TTTCTCAATGAGATCCTTAATTGTCTCCACATCTGATACTTTGAACTCTTGCAAGCCCACAATACAAACTTGCTGTTTTCCGTCCTCTCTCATGCAAAGTTTCCTGCAGAAAAATTCTAAATCTCATGAAATTTCAAATACAAAATAGCAGTTTCTAACAGATACATAGAGAAACCTAGTGCAACAGCTTACTTCCTATCACTGAGTAGATCAAAGAGTTTTCCTCCGTATATCTCAAAGAAGCTGACGAACAAACAAAAGCCTTGGTTCCTGTAAGTATGGTGCATAAGCTGGAAGATATCCCTAGATGCTTTAAGGGGCAGTGGTTTCATAGTATAAGTTTTGCCACTTCCTGAACAAATTTCCAGGATGCAAGAGGAGGAAAAGAAAATATAAAGGTAAGCGAAAACTCATTGGATTATGGATAAATAAATGAGTAAACAATGAGGTGGGATCTCAAAAGGCACATATAACTCAAATTCATCATCTCAGGTTAAGCCATTACCTGTTTGCCCATAAGCAAAGCAAGTTGCTTTGGTGCGTTGGAAAATTATTGGAACAATGGGCTCCACAGTTTCACGATACACCTAGACGAATAGAATGTGGACAACAATTAACAAGGGTCTAAGACCAGCATGAGCACTTTATATAGTAACCGAAATTTCAGATCCGTAGACGCTCAGTTATTACCTCATCATTTGACACTTCCTCATTCAGCACCGCATCGAAGACAAATTCATGCTTCTCCAGATATTCTGTTAGGTCAACCTGTAAGATGTAAGATCCAGAGTTTTGAAAATTTAAAATGGATATCCTGAAGATAAATATAATTCCAGTGTTTGAGCTGCAGGACAGTGAAAAAATAAAACAGCCCCCTTAAAAACCAATGTATCTAACATAAAATCCCAGAATATTCTCTCTCTTATTGTAAAGAAATCAAAGAGGATTCAAGCATGAAAAAAGGTGAAGTAATTTCTCAAACTTGAAGAGAACTTTCTATTCAGGCAAAATAATGCAAACAGTAAGAGAGCTGCATTCGTCTCATGACACTCGGAATTCTTCCAACAAATTTGTCTTCTCAACAATCACAATCATAATAGATCGCTCTGAGATGGAAAATTTAATAGTTCAAAGGAGAAAAAGATATTAGTAACTAATGTGCAGAGAAAAGCAAATAGCTGGAAGAAAAAAAAGTTCCAGAGACAAACGTGAAAAGAAAGGAAGTTAGTTAGGAATTTAAAATAAGAGTTCAATTCATATTATGATTGTTGAGATTAGATTAAATTCCTATCCAACTTCAATTTCTATTCTATCTTTATCTCCATCATCCAGTCATGAAGCAAAAAAGTTAAAAATACTCTTCCCACCGTTATGCTGGGATGTCCCATGACAGACTAGTGTTTCAGAAATCACCAAAGTATATCTCGTGTTAAACTTCTGTACCTTTGTCACTGTAATTCCTTATAAGATGCCAAGTGCCATTTAATTCACCTTAAATATAGTAAATAACTCAGCGACCACCACCAATAAAAGTTGGTTTCCACAAAAATCTCTAATAACAGGACATGGACATAACTTATAAGGGCGGTATAAAACTTTCACCAAGACACACCCCATACTGTTAAAACAGGATCAGAACAATTATAAATAAGGGGAAAAGCAAATCCTTCTGCTGAAATAAATATGCAAGATAACCTGAATTTGCAGACCTTAAGTTTTGTCTCATGAACAACGAGAGAATTAGAATGTGTTTCTATGATGTCTTCCTCATTCTTTGTCAATTCTTTCTTATTTAGTGGTCTTTTGCGCACCTGCAACCAAAAGTAATAAACGAATCACCTAATGATAGAAACATCATAACCTGAAATAGTCTAATACTCTAAAGAGAAGGCTTTTCACTTGCTGCAGAGATTGTAATTCCAGTTAAATTTGTTAAAGATAATCACATTACCAACTAAGCGTGATCACATAGCAGTCACAATGTAGTTGATTCTGTAAAGTACAAAGATAAACCTAAATTTAAAGGGCTTGTCTAACAGCGACACTATTGAACTATGAATGACTGGATAGAATCAAACAGACATACCACCACTTTGATCTTTGCAACATTGCTGGCTTTCACATTATCAGCAGCAAGGCCTTTGGACACATAGTTCTCCAGTGTCACAGGAGCTCTACCGGCATGTTTGCTGTTTCCGAGGTAAGGCCCAGAGTCATCAAAACTTTTCCCCTGAGCAAAGTGATTAATGGAATGGGCATCATAAAAATCAGGAACTGTCAATGTTCTCGGCAACCATCCACCAAAATAAATCAAAAGGGCATGGGCAGAGAAAAGGTAGAAACGGGTTTACTTACAATTCTAGTTAAATAAACTCATATATCAAAAGAATGAAATGAGTTGAAGAAAATATCTAAACGACAAATTAATACTGTACTCAATAGTGCGTTGATTTGATGGGGTTATTTCATGATTCAGACACCAGTAACATGGAGTTAATTAAGATTGATTTGTAGGTACAAGTAAACCGATAATTACATGCAATGGAACACTTTTAGACTTGTATATAAATCCAACTCATTAATCCATGGAAGGTATGTTGCCTTCTCCTACATTTCGGTCTAATTATTATTCTCTACAGTCTAATCAATTTTTTTAATATTTAAATATACAATTTAAATGCATGTATCAATTTTCCACCATAAACCAGACAACACAACCTTGCCCTCCTCAAACAAAAGAAATAAAGAAAACAAGACAGCGCGAGAAGTTTAAATGAATTACATTACTAACCAGACAACACTACCTTGCCCTCCTCAAACAAAAGAAATAATGAATACAAGACAGCGCTAGAAGGGTAAATGAATTACATTACATGGATTATTGAAAGAATAAACCGCGCAGCACTGCCACCATATTCGATGATAGATGAATGAGCTAACAAGACAGAGTTTGAACCTAATTTTACTTTAAAAACACGAAATCACCTCAGGGAGAAGCTCGGTATCAAAAGAATGTAGATCCAATAGTCCAGGGCTATACTCATTCGGGGAGACTTGCTCCTCCACATTCATTCTCCGGCCAGCAGGCCATGAATCCCCAGTTGGTGTCAATGAATCCCCAAACAAATCATTTCCTCCACTATAATTCCTCTGCGCTTGCACACTCCTGTACATTCTTGAACCCTGACCCCCGCCATTAAAATCCTATTTACAAAAATCATAAATTGAGGGTTTTTTACTGTAGTATCGGATCTAACTATTAAATACAAAACGCGGTAATGTACCTGAAGAGGAGGAACTGCATTGTTTGACTGTAGGTGTTGAAGACCAGCTGATTGTAGCCACCGTCCATTCGATGAAGTGTCTGTCAAGTTGTCGGAGTACTGCCGCTGGTGGTTTGCCGTCGATGCACCGGATCTCTGCCTCCCCACGGCGTTCATTTTCGGTCTCTCTCTCTCTCTCTCTAAAACGTCCGATCAAACGTCAAAACAACTCCTTTCTCTCTAGTCTGCGCGTCTGAAATAAGAGATTTTGCAGATGGAGATGTGAAGAAGCTTTGAAATTCAACGGTTTCGATTCATTAAGTAGTGAAATTACAGGTGAAAATAAAAAGGACGTGACTACATTTGCACTCAAGTTAAAGTTTAGTAACTCAATTGTACTAAATTAAAGTTCAGTGACTCAATTCAAGTTTACTAGTAGTTCAGTGACCCGCAATACCTTTGTTGATATTGGTCATCCAACTTTGATTTTTTAAGAATTGTCATTGTCCTTTTTTTTTCCCAAGTCTCTCACCACTTCATTGGTCAAACAAACACTCTGATGCAATGGACCATTTTCTCCACATGGACCACTAATGTCGATAAAATTTCATCGAGACTGAATCGATGTTCCGTAAATTTCTCGATCTTCTCAATTATCAAATAGAGATCTTCGTTTCTTTGAATTTTTTCTCTTGAAGTTAAATTCCGAAGAGCCCCAAGTGAGACCTTTTCCCATTTCCCTCACAACTTTCCTCTTCTTTTTATTGATTGACGGAATGTTTAATTTTTATAAAACCTCGAATATGGAGGCTCAAGTTAAAAGAAATCACGATAACATTTTAATACTTTCAACAAGTTTTGCAAGCTAGCATTTTAACGATGTTGAGTTTACATAGTTAAACCCGTCTACCACATTGGAGCACTGTGATTGGTCGCGGTTATTGATGGAATGATGAGATTGAAACAATTGTCATACAATAAATTAGTTTAGTGACCGATATAAAATAAGTCTATAAGTTGGGTGACTGTTAGGTGAAATTTTTTTATAAAATTGAAGAAGAGAACACACAAGGGATTATGATTTGATTCAACGGAAGAAACTGGAGCCAGTGGAATTTGAATTTCGAAGATGTCGAGTGGCACGTGTGTGAAGGACAGACACGTGAAAGAATCCATTGGTCCAAAAAAGTAGGTGATTGGGACCAGCTTTATTTATTCGAATGAGGGGAGCATCCACTTGACATGCTGAAGCTACGTTGTTTTATCTTTTATGAGGTGCAAGTCTTGAAATTGCTACTTTTTATTTTTTATTTTTATATATTGGGTGGGGTGAAGGAACATTATTCAGCCCCCGTTTGGTGCACATTATTTTCAATAGAATGTATTTTTTTGGTTGATGTGATGGGGGATATGTGGTTGAAAAAGAAGGAAAAGTTATTGATGTGATGGAAAATATTATTTTATTAGAGAATGTGTGGTTGAAAATGAGTAGAAGAATGAGAATTAAAAAAAGAATGTGGCCCAAACAAGGGCTTAATATTTGAATTTATAATTTTATTTCAACGGTCATTAAACTGTGCATCGAATTATTCATCCATCCCTCAAGTTGACGTTGTTTGTTAAACCTAACGAAATTTTCCACTAGAGTAATGAATGAGTAACATGATGTATAGTTCAGTAATTATTATGATACATTTTTAAATTCGATTATGAAGTAAAAATAATTGGTATAATTTAGTAACCATTAAGATACAATTTTATGTTCAATTATTAAGTAGTAACATTTTTTTATTTTCTTATATCGACCTTTGTGGAAGAAGAAACCAAAAGAAGATGAATGCGAAAAAAGAGGAAATTGAAAATTTAAATAGAAAAAAAAATTAAAACTCGTGTTGATGTTCAATATGAAATAGATGGACGATATTAGTCTTCAATTGAAAGATTTGCTGCCTGAATGTAGGATATACAATAGATTGACTCTGAATGATTGTGGAGTCATGACATTCTTGACTAGCGTATTCTCTTCATTTGCAACTACCGTTCACTCAAATTGTCATATTGTTCTATTCATTGGACATTTCTTGTTGCCTTTTTGATCTTTTTATTGTCGTGTTTCTTATTGTTTATGGTGAAAAGTTCGTTTGATTTCTAGATCAACTAGTATGAATTCACCATATTTCAACTTCTCATAAAAAGCCTAAAAGAGAGACATAGGAAAAACTAAATAAATGGACATTAAAAGAAAAACTTAAATAAAAGTACAAAAAAAATGTTCAAATTAAAGCCAAGGTACCCCAAAATAACTCGAACACAGTTCTCGATTTTGAAAAGTTCTATTCTTCTTTGATTTATAGTTATCTGATTTTCAGTTCTTTTTTTCCTTTGTTTGCTTTGATTTTTTTTCTTTCACATAGGTCTATTTAATAATTGAGCTTAAAATTGTATTTCGATATTGATTGTACTCTACCAATTGTTACTACTTAATAACTGAACTTAAAATTATATCTCAATGATCACTGAATTATGCATCGCGTTACATATCCGTCATTCAAGTCGACGTTGTTTGTTGAACCAACAGATTTTCCTACTTGAGTGATAGATGAATAACACGGTACATAATTCAGTAATCATTGAGATACATTTTTAAGTTCAATTATTAAATAGCAACACTTGATATAGTTCAACAATCGTTAACCCCATGGGTTGCTTAATGTATTTTTAAAAAATTGTCACATGAAAAACAAAAATGATGTTCAAAGAATGACACGAGACTTTATCAAACTGATTTTGTCAAAAAAAAAAAACATTACTAAGAGTCCCATCTAATTTCTAGAACTTTATTATGCTAGTTCTGAGGGGATGAAAATCAAATTTTTAGCAAATTTTAATAAAAGTTGATGAAATATATGGTCGAAAAGTTATAAGATCTATAAAATATGTAGTTAAAATTAATTGTTGAATTTGATTTAGATTAAACTTTGAATTTTAATTTCTACCAAACATGGGCTATATGTTGAAATCATTAGATGTGTTTTTGTTTTTATTTGCAATGTCATGTTGTAGATATTAAATAAAACTCATTGGTGATTATTTTTCTTCTTGATTTTTTATTCATTAGACGTTAATATCGCTTATATAAAAAAATCCACACAAGGTCATTTCAACTTTTAAAGCTTCTATCAACAACCAATAAAACTAAATGTATAGACAATAATTTTACAGAAATTTTACATACACCCACATAGGTGGGCCTCGTGTGGGACCCGTGGTAATAAAAAATTCTCAAAAAAATCACACCCACACCCCCCTATTGTGAGGTATTGGTGGGAGTTCTGTGAAACCCCTATCTGTACCTCAAGCTTGATTCACCAACAATTTGGATCATTGGGATTTGTGGGAATTATTGATAATATAACACTAAAGGCGTGTTCGATCGTGCTTAAAATACAATTAAATTTGAAAAATATGGTTAAAATTGAAAATATAGTCGTTATTGAGTCTCACTCGTCTAATAAAAGTCAACAATAACAACTAATTTTTCAATTTTAATCTGATTTTAATCTCTACTGAATATGCCCTAACTATGATTTGATTGACAATGTATGTAGGAGTTTTGATGTGGAGTGAGGTTCTTTCGAACTCTGCTGAATGAATGCAGGAAATTACTTGCGCGTTGGGCTCTGTCTAAGGGCTTGTCCATTTTAAAGATGGTCTATTATCAACGGTAAAGAAGATTTTTTTTCGTGACAATCTCGAGTTGTAAATTTCTCCTTGTTATTGCCCCGAACTAATGGCTCTAATCATAGGAAGAGACTTTAGGAATGAGATATAAGCCCCTGTTTGGCACACATTAAAATTTTGATTCTCATTTTTCTACTCATTTTCAACTACATATTTTTCAATAAAATAATATTTTCCATCACATCAATAATTTTTCATTATTTTTCAAACACACATTCTCCATCAATCTACTATTCCAAATTCTTTTAAAATAATGTGGCTCGAGCATACTCTAAAATTGGTTCAAGGGGGTTCAACCTTCATGTATGGTCTTTACTCTTTAGCAGTAGGGATGACACTTTTACTTTTTGAAAATTGATATTTTAAGCACCTATTTTGTAGACATTTTCTCGGGATTTTTAGCATTTTTTTTGATCGTTGAAATAGTAAAGTGGGCCATTGCAACCTTTTTTTTTTTTTTTTTTGACTCAGCAGCATGTGAATTCTCCAAAATGACATTGTCAACATACAATGAAATAAATGTAAAGGGGCACAAATGTACTTTCAAGTGGATTAGCAATAAATGCAACTGTGAAAAAGGACACCTAATGATTAGATTGATGAATCATGCTAGGGGTACAAAAAATTTGACAAAATGACATGTGTCGCCCCCCTATTGGGGGGTGCCCAACGCGCTTTTTGTACAAATAGCTTTTCCCTAGATTTTTTCTACAAGATAAATGACGATGACTATCAAATAAAAGCTAAATATGCAATTTTGTATACGTTAACATAGAACGTGGAATCTTGACAAGAAATTTGGACAAGTCAAGATTTGCCTACTACTTAGACAAGACCGTTAGTTTCATTAAGAGGGTAACACGATTCTTTAAATGAACGGAACATAAAATTTAATGGACAAAATCGAAAAAAATACATAATTAAATGAAACTTCGTTTAAAAATGGTGTAATTATAAATTGATTGTGCTACGTACCCAAACAACACGGGATGAGATAATTCTGATATTTTTGAAACAAAACTTTATGCTTGTCTGAACTATTTATCTTTTTCGTTTAAAGGGCCCCGTGTTAAAAAAAAAAATCTTGAAAAGGAGAAGCTTCATTTTACATTCGTCCCTTCCAATCTTCCTTGTATGCTTGCAAGGTATCAATACTTAGCTTCACCATTGAAAAAAACTTTTATTGACACGAAATTCAACTACTCCTATATTGCGAAAATACGTACTGTTACTTTTTAAATTCTTATTTTTTAAAATATCCCCTCAACAATTTTGTTAAAACCCCAAATTGCTTAAGGCACGGGCACGACGTGCTAATGGTAAATGTTGGGCATATGTGTAATTTGATAGTTGGAGTTTGTTTGAACCCATTTTATTTTAAGAATGCATTTTTAAATGGGAACAATATATAAATTATGTTTTTAAGTATCACCATTTTAAAATTAAGGTTAGATGTTTCAAATTTCAAAAATTAGGTTTTTATTAAAAATTATTTATGAATTAATCAATTCAATTATATGTTTTATTAATAAATATATAAGGGTCACACATATATGCAATTTGGCCACAATTCAAAAATTTTAAAGTCACGATTCAAAAAATTTATAGGACACGGTTCGTTTATCGGTCACAAATTAAAAATTTAAAAGTCACAATTTATTCATCGGTCACAATTCACGAATTTTATAAGTCACACAACTTATTTTATGATCACAAAACATCAAATTATAGGTCACAGATTACTTTTATTGATCACAAATTAATTAATTTGTAGGTCACACAACATTTATTGGTTCTTTATTGGTCACACACCAATTAATTTATTGGTCACAATCAATAAATCTTTTGTGACCACCACCAACACAATGTCACCGTCGTCTCCACTGCCAACACCAACACCACCAATTCTACAGAAGTGCACCACCGTCACCAACACCAACACCACTTCCTAGCAACAAAATCACCGTTTCAAACATCGCAGACAACGTTTTCACCACCACCACTACACCAAATCGTCAACGTCAACACCACCACCACTGAACACCACAAATTAGAAATATTAATGAAATTAGAAAATCATCCTTAACATCTAATTTGCCACAAATTTCAAGGTTGTCAACTTCATATCATTCTCGCATTTCCGTCGAGAAATAAAATTTTTAAAAAAAAATTATGATACAATTCAAATTATAGCAGTGTTTTCTGTGAAATAGTAAGAGTACATTTGAACAGAAAAAGTGATGAAGCTATTATGATTCTTCTACGGCAGGTTTCCACGGAGTCATATCCATGGGATAACTCCCTAAAACTCCCAAGAAAAATGTAAACTCTTGAACTTCAGCCATGGCGTTTTGCGCCCTCTCCTCCGGCAATGATGCCTCAAAATCTACATAAAACATGTATTCAAAGCGCTTGGAGCCGACGTCCGCCACCGTGATTGGCTGATTTTGGTGCCTCCGCGATTCGATTTTTGTCAGATTGATATTGCGAAAAGCGATTTATGATTGATTGGGGAGAAGAGATGAAGTGGAGCGCGATGGCCGAGGGTGGTGAGAGAGAGAGAGAGAAAACGAGAGAGAGAGAAGCGACGACGAGAAAGGAGAGGAAATGAGAGTGGAGAGGAGATTGGTTCAAATAATTATAGGGTTTGATTGGGTGCAAATGATTTTATTGTATATAGATATAAAAAAAAAATATTTTTAAATTATTAATTAAAGCCTGATTTTTGTAATATGAAACTTGGTTTAGGATTTATGAAAATGGTATTCTAAAACTAGGTCTAGATGTAATTTCCTCTTTTTAAATTGTAGATCGTGGAGAATGTGTAGATAAAAAATAAGGAAAAATTTTAAGTTTGTGTGTAATATTATTTTATTGAAGAATATGTAATTGAAAAAAGAACAAAGAAATTATATTTTAAGAATAATGGGATAAAAATGGGTTTGATATAATGGGAATAAGATATTTCAAAGAGAAAATCAACAATTTTGTGTTGAGAAAGGAATGAGAATTGATAGTTCAATTGATTTCCCAAAAAATAGGCATTATTCCTTGGAATCAAACTTTCTTGCCACCACCAGGCCTAACCGCCCTCCGCGAAACTTCGCGAACCTACCTAATTCCACCGCCTCGTATATCCATTTTATTCTCATATAACTGGAGCAAATTTGCAGATTCATTTTCAAGCGAAGCATATCCATTTGATTAGAAACACTTTCGCAATGGCCGAGGACAATGCTGTTACGGTCTATGGAAGCAACGCCGCTATCACCAATGCCAAAAAGAACCCATTTCCGATCAAAGTCGGGATAGCCCAGATGCTCCGGGGTGGTGCTATTGTAGAAGTCACCACCGTTGAACAAGCCAAGATCGCCGAGTCCGCCGGCGCTTGCTGTGTAATTGTATCGGATCCACCCAGAGAAGGAATTTCCCGCATGCTTGATCCGGGCCTGATTAAAGAAATCAAGCAATCCATCTCAATTCCCTTAATGGCAAAAGCCCGGGTTGGGCATTTCGTGGAGGCTCAGATTTTGGAGTCCGTAGGAGTTGATTATATTGATGAAAGTGAGGTTTTAGCCATCGCTGACGAGGATCATTTTATTAATAAGCATAATTTCGGGACGCCTTTTATTTGTGGGTGTCGCGATCTGGGAGAGGCTTTAAGGAGAGTGAGAGAAGGGGCTGCGATGATACGCACTCAAGGTGACTTGATGGGATCTGGGAATGTAGTGGAGACTGTTCGTAGTGTGAGAAAAGTGATGGGCGAGATTAGACATTTGAATAACATGGACGACGATGAGGTGTTTACGTTTTCTAAGCAGATTATAGCGCCTTATGATATTGTGGCACAGACGAAACAAATGGGGAGGCTGCCGGTGGTGCATTTTGCTGCTGGAGGTATAGTGACCCCTGCCGATGCTGCACTGATGATGCAATTGGGATGTGATGGAGTGTTTTTGGGACCAGAGGTTCTCAGTTCTGCCGATCCTTATAAGAGGGTTCGGGCTATTGTGCAGGCTGTTAGGAGTTATAATGATCCTGTGGAGCTGGCACAGGCGAGCAGTGGTTTAGAGAATGCAATGGCAGGGTTGAATCTTTCTGAGAATAGGGTTGAGCCGTTTGGTGCTGCAAGTACTTACTGAATGGTTGATGAGAGCTGCATTGAATCTGTGTATCGTTCTGTTTTGGAGTGTGTAGGAATGATTATGTAGTGGAATGTTACGGTTAGAGATTACTCTTCTTAATTGGTGTCTTTGCATTTACTGTTGAATGAAAATGAACTGATATTCATACATGCCTTCGTGTCTCTTTGTGATGAAAAATGACAGCAAATTGAGAATATGATTGTTGTTTAGCTTGGACTTGTAAAATTGTAGAAACATTGCTATTGCTGCTTAGGTGCGAAAGCACAATGGTTTACTACAAATGTGTGCGTTTCATATAAAATAAATTCGTTGATGAGAATTGTGAACTTCTTCAAATTTTAAAACCTTCTGTTATTCTCCATTTTGTTATGGTAATGGTTTTGTCCTTGCACTGTTCTTATAATTTGATGAGCTGTAAGGCATGGTGGCATACTCGTCAAGACATGCAACTTGCAAGGAAAAGGAAAAAGGGAAAATAAGAGAAAATGTATATTATCATTCCCCTGTATTACTCAATATTAATAATGGTAGCTATTACAGTTTTGTACAAATCAATTCCTTCCATTCATGTTTGCATGACATATTTATGGTCACTGCAAAACTTAAAACTTCTCTGATGGAAATGTACATAGAGCGTGTATTTGGATTATTAATTGCTTCAGTCCTTGAAATTTCCCTCACTTTGCCTCCTAGTGCTTCTTCATGGCTCGATGTCCTTTTTCGTTGTCAATGAAATGTCATATTGCTTCAGTGAATTGTTTTCTTCAATAAATTTCCCTAAGAGGGTCAATTCTTAATGCCAAGAACTTCAAGTACCAGGGTACTCTTTATTGCTTCTTGAGTTATGGTTGTTAATTAGGCACCTCAGTGCTGCTTCATATGCAGTAAAGGTCACCCCATTCACAATGAAGGCTCTGGCAACTGTAGTTCCCAAACCTCGCCAGAGAATGCTAGAGTCTTTCACACTCCTCTTGAAGTATTCACCAATGCCCATGGATTTAGGTTGGGAGGCATTTGACTGAGCCTGAATTCTGGTTTTAATTACGTCTAAAGGATAGCAACAAATCCAGCTAGCTACTCCGGCAAGACCTCCTGCGGTGAGCATTGTTCTGAAACTCTCCTGGCCGGTTTTTCTGCATCCTTGGTGAAGTTTCTCTCTCATATACTCATATGTACAGAAGTAGACACCATGGGATGGTCCATCCCTTAGCACAGTGATGGTGAAACCTCGGTAAATTCCTCTCCAACCTTCTGTTCTAATTATGCTTCTTGCAATATCTGCCGGACCCTTGTAATTGCCTGATTGTTTTGTTTTATAATGTGTATTATTACTATGCAGCTGAAGACGGATTTTCACTAGCTCAATGGGACTGATAAGTACGCTTTGTATTACCCCAGTTCCAATTCCTCCTAGAGCAACCCCTGTGTATGATGGAGGATCACCAGCCTGAACATTCATGTCAAATGCTCGTGATAGTGTTGCATATGTCTTGAAAACTATGGCATTCTGCAGTTTGAAGCTAAGTAAGTTTTCACAAGGAAACCTAAAAATAATACTACATTGCATTTATATTTACATTTTAAAGATAGCTTTGCAATTCCAGTACTATCTATGTTCAGTAACCACTCGTATGTTTAACCTGCTAGCATTATGTGTTTAAGTTCCATGACTTGATGTACGTGTGTCTTGATGAACGCAATAGAATCCTAGGAACAATGCCTTGTGAATATGATCACAAAATGATCTTGTATGTATTCTTGGTAAGAGGTGGAAAATGAAGGAAGAACAAGAACCTGGAAAGCGACAGAGGCCAAGGGAGCAGCCATTCCCTTGTAGAGGGCAAACGGTCCCTCGTTGACTAGAACTTGCCGTAGAATGCTAATGGCAGAACCCTTGCCTGTGTGCTGCTGCTGCTGAAGGATTCTGAGAGTATCAAGGGGATAACCAGCCACGACTCCAGATGTTCCTCCAATTCCTCCTGCCACAAATTCTTTTCCCCAACCGCTTGTAAGAAACTTTTCCCAGATATCCATTGTCTTGTGCTTTCTCCCTTTTCGAATTTTCAGTTTTGTTGTTGCAATGCAATTTTCCCTTCCTGTGCAAAACCAGGGATTTGGATTTTAAAGAAACAAGAGAGATGCTCAAGGATCTTGAATGTAATTAAAAATTTTGAGCTTTGAGGGATTGAATGTACTTAATTAAATGTGTAAAACTGAGTGATTACCATTTACAAAGCATGTGTATGGCTTGGAGATTATGTAGGTAGTGGAAGAATTGATATCATAGAAAAGGAAGGAAAAATCTCCTGCTCCCATTGGAACCAAAATCTTATAAAAAACTTAATTAAAATAATAATTGGGATAATTAGCAAAATAGGAATAATAAAGCAGGACTGTTATCCATTAGCTTGATTTCCTGGAGTATGGACATGTATTGATCGATTTAGTGCTTTACTATTTTCAAATCTAATTTAGTCCCCGTTTGACACCCATTTTTTTTTTCTCATTTTCACTCTCATTTTTTCTCTTTCTTCCTTTCAATTACACATTCTTCAAATAAAATAATATTACATACAAATCTAAAACTTTTCATCATTTTTTCACCATATATTCTCCCATCAATTACTATTTTAAAAATTCTATTCTTGTTAAAATGAGATTCAAACACAATCTTAGAATCACTTGGTTAGACACTCGTTTTACATAAAATGACTTGAATCTTTTAACCGTGACGACGTCCTTAATCTACTAATTTTTTTGAAGTTGAGGACAAAAATGAGATGAAAAATTAGCTGGGGATAGGGAAGTATGTTGACAAAAGATTGGGAGTAAATTTGCAATTTTCCCTTCTTAACAATCCACTCAAAGTCAAATCCGTTACTGGCACGGCGAATTGATAATCAAGAAACAAGCAAGTGGCTGATGGAGGCGAATTGATAATCAAGAAACAAGCAAGTGGCTGATGGAAAGAATACATAAAGCGCAATTTCTGTCCAACAAAATTTAACCTTTTTTTTTTAAATGATCAAATATATTTTTTATCAACACATTCCTAAAATTCATAATTTACTATTCACGCAATTTGATAAGACTCTTTTAACTTATAAATATTATCACCACACGTTCTTACTTTCGTGTCAAGTTTTAAAATTAATGTCAGTGAAAAAGTTCGTATGGGCATTTACTAGTAGGATAAATTAACCATTAGAATTTGGAGTGATTTTTAGCCTTCGGTGGCTATTTTTTTGGAAAAACTTTATTTCAAATAATGAATTTTCGATTATTTCAAATAATGAATTTTCGAAGAATATGTGGTTAAAAAGTTTTCAGTTTACGTATAAAATATTTTATTGTATAAACGTGTAATTGAAAATGGGTAGATAGAAAAAAGAGTTGAAAGAATGTGAAAAGTATGTATGATTAAAAAGTAAGAAAAAATTTAAATTTGAATTTATGTAGAAAATATTTTACTGCAATAATGTATGGTTAAAAATGAGTTTGAGGAAAAAGGAAAAGAAAAAGAAAAAAATATAAGTGTTTTGGTTTAATGGTTGTCAAATAGGCCTCAATAAGAATGGATAGATTCTGCCCCGATTCTAACTAAACCGGGTCTCTCTTGCAATATCTAAATGGGGCTCCAACTCTCGAGTCCGGACCTGCTCCTCGTAGATTTTGTGGTTGGGACTGGCGGAGAGAAGCCGAAACCAGATAAATCCACAGCGCGCACCTTCAAGCGCCGTCCGTAATGGCGTTGCTGCTCTCAATATCTTCGACTCCTAAAACGACGTCTTTTCTGTGTCTCTCTCCTTCTTCAACCTCACCCGCATCTGCGATACCATCGACTGCGTCTTCTTCGAAGGCTCTCTTACCTCCTTTTAAAAGAACTCGCGATTGGAATTTGACACGTGGACACCGGAGGTCATGGGCTGTGTGCATGTCACCTGATGAAGAGAAGATGACTCGCCGTTCCCCTCTAGATTTCCCAATTGTAAGTCCCGCCGCCGCATTTGTCCTTTCTGAACTTAATCACTATTCTGTCTTTTGTTTAATTTTTCCTTTTAGACACTACTTTAATTGATTGCAGCTTTAAATTTGTCAGTTATACTTCTCACTTTTGTGGTAGATGAAACGGTGAAGAGAAAACAGAAAAATAGAAATAAAAAACTGAAGTAGAATTGAACGAAATTTCGAAACAAAATCAAATCCACTAAAAGGAGCGGAAAGGTTTTGGCTTGAAATCTCAGCTTTCTCCATTGAATGTACTTCTTTGCCGATAGGATAATAAGTACATGCATATCATATAGAGACCCGCATACTGTTAATTGTTTTATATAATTTTCTACATATCTGTGGAATAGTCTTTCTTCTCAAACATGATTCACCAATTCTTCTGAAATTGCATTTGCTAGTTGAGTAGATTGCATTATTTTTGACTTTTGAAGGAGATTGTTTTGATTTATTTTATATGTTTTGTAGGAAAAAAAAAAAAAACTTCTGAAATAAGATTTGATATTAGCACTTCAATTCAAACAATTTGGATTTCATAGAGCAGAAGGTATTATAAATCTATGATTCCACAACCTGTTCAAAGAAGAATATTGTCTTAAGGTATAGCAGAAATTATGGTGGACAAGCAGCACTTAAAGATTATTCCCTTCTCTTGCCACAGTTGTAGGGTAGCGATGCAAATGCACTGCTTCTTTTATGTATGTGTTCCAAGTAATAATCTTTACTACTCCTGATAACCCAAGGATCTCATCATGTCGTTGGCCATTAGCACCCTGCCGTGAAGTTTTGTTTATATCATACAATATGAGAGATGGTAAAAAACAACTACCACAATGATAAATGGGAAGATTAATTGTTTGGAATATGAAGTGGTTATAAGATTTTAAATGGCCAGTAGCTTATTGGAATTCTCCAGGTTGGTCCTGTAACATATAGGAATTAAGCTTCAGAAGAAATTCCTCCATTAACTTGGTGAAAATGGTGCAAAGGTGTAATTAGCTTAATTGTTAAGTAGCATCATGTCATATTTTTCCTCTCTGCTGTTTCCCTCCCAGTATCTTAGATCGATCTATTTTTTGTCTATTTTAATTCCTAAATGAATACTGTTCTTTCACTGTTAGTTTTCTGAAGGCTTTCTGTAAGACTTATGGGAAAGCACTCAATTCTCTTGACCTGCAATTCAGACATCAAATGATCTCGTTTATTCCTAATAAAAGAAAACTGTTTTTATGTCTCCAAGGATGTCAGAATCAATGTGGATTTAAGATACGAACCCTGAGGGGTTGCTCAATTGGTCAGGTCTTGGGTTTGCTCCCCAATGGTCACCAGTTTGAGTCCCCTCAGGCCGGTGAGTACCCGACCGTAAACTTCAAGCCCCGTAGGATTAGTCGAGGTGCGCGCGCAAGCTGGCCGGACATCCATGGTTATCAAAAAAAAAAAAAGATACGGGCCGTGTTTTTTGATAAATAATGTACTGAATAGCGCGATTATTTGCAGTGCTATAAACTTAAAATCAATACTTATTTAATGGGGAAAACCTATCAGATAGGGAAATAGCATTTTGATTTTCTTTACCAGCATGGTAAGGTGGATATGGGACCCTTGAATTGCCTCATTTTCATGCTAATTCCTCCTATTCTCAAGATGATAATTTAACAGCTTCCACAATAATTTTTTTGCGAAGATATATATAAAACAATCGTACTATATGTACGTTCTCCTTGACATTAACTTTTATGCTCTTCCACGTTGCAAGATCTACACTCTTGATTTTGAACACATTCATCGCATCATTGCACATATATTTTCCACTTAGGGGTGGATGTCAACCACCATGTCAACTATAATGTACATATAGCTTAATTCTATATGAAATCACTTAGTAGAATCCGTTTACATGGCTGCTAGAATCTTGAGTGGGGTATTAAGATCATCCATGAGTTTGTGGTAACAAGGTTTACATCATTATGTTTTCATTGAGTAACCGATGCGTGATGTTAATGGTTCCCTTTAACCTTTTGTACATATGTTTTACTCTTAAGTTTTGGTGCGGCTGTGTGAAAAAAATCTAGTTAACAAATATTTGGACCCCTACGAATAAAGGTTTAGTTCGGGCTTCGGTTCCATGGCAGTAGGTTGACTCAAGGAAAGCGTTGTTCCTCGTTGATTGCAAACATACATATTCATCGATCTGCCATCCTTTTCAGTTGATATTCTCACGTTACAGATAATTGAGTACCACCTGTGCTGTGAATCCCTTGGTATTGTGATTTTTATAGTGCTGTTTTGCTCATTTACAAAATTTCTGTTCAACAAAATTGTAACAGGAGTGGGATAGGCCAAAGCCTGGACGCAGGCCTGACATCTTCCCCCAGTTCAGCCCAATGAAAACTCCATTACCACCGCCAATGCCGGCTGACCCTCCAGAAGAAGACGAGGAGGAGGAAGAAGAAAAGAAAGAGGAAGAGGAGGAAGATCCTGAAAAGCAAGACCCTGAGAAACCCGAACAATAGTCCACAAGGATATCTTCTTTCGACATCCTACCATGAGTAGTACCTGCAGCTTATCTATGTGGGGACATACCACCATGGTATTAAGTTCAAAAGGAGAATATGAGATAATAGAAGAATGTCTTTTTGCAGGGTCTCTCTATTCGTTTTGTAGTCGAAATTACCTTTGTTTTTCAACATTGTCGGTTAAAGTTACACCTAAGAATTAGTTAATATTTTTGGACATTTATGGGTTTTATTATTATTATTTTTTGACAGCCTCTCTAACCTCATATGATACATTCCTTTCCTATGTTGATTATGGACTTGATTTGTGAGGTCTAGTACCTCATGATATTTTCAGACACCCGGATGACGAAATCCAGATAAATAGTTGCATCTAGTTACAAGTAGAGCATTGACAACAAATTGGGAAATACCATACAAATAAATGTTACATTTACTAGTTATTAGCCTGTTTGGTAGAGATTAAAATCGAATTAAAATTGAAAAATTAGCCGTTGATTTTTATTAGACGGATGGAATTCAATAACGACTATATTTTCAATTTTTATTGGATTTTAATCGTTACCAAACAAGCTTCATATATTTGTTGTTGAACATTTTGTAAGTGTGCATAAAATTAATCCAGCAGTGTTTTTCATGCCTGCGAACCTGAGGACTCTTTTTAATTTCCTAGAAAAGAGAGATGAAAACGTCTATGTTTCCAATATTGCTAACTAAGCCCCCTCTATACTTTTTAACAACAAAGCATAAGGCATATGCTAATTCAAATGCTCAGAACAAGTTGAAACTGAAGCATCAAAACAAAGACAATCAACAAAAAGGCTTCCACAGGATCAAGGCTCTCAGATATACAAAACAACACATGTTTATTGATCCAAACAAATAGGTCTACACAAAGAAACTTCATAGAAAGTTGCTCAATAGTTTAGCATAAGCAAGAACATCATGCTAAAATGGTTTAAACCAAATAGTATATTGTGATACAATCGACAACAAAGGAGTTTTTTGTTTCTTGTAGTTCTTCATAAGTTTCATTTCTTTCCACTTTTCTTCAGCCCGGCACCTCCAAGTGCTCCCTTTTGAGCCTTTGTTTTAAGCTCCTTCAGAGCCTATCAAACCAACAAGCAATCACAATATATATAACTAAGATAAAATCAAAATAAATATAACTGAGATGCAAAATAAGATCAGTGCCAGAAAAAAACTTCCACCTTTTCCTCTTCCTTCTTCTTCTGAAGAAAAGCCTTGTCATCCTGCAAAACAGCCGACATGTTTCAAATAATAAGAGAGAGAAGAAATATAGAAGAAACTTAAGCACCAGGATGCCACCCCAATACATCAGAAATTTTCCAGCAACAGGGTATTATCATGAATGTTCATAGACTTGCTTCATCAAGATTGAGTGAATGTATGATTACAACATATACTATTGGTTTTTGCACTTTTTGTTTCTCGAAAGTTGTGGTGGACATAATGGCATCACAGTTAACTTAGAGGCATCAAAGCTTGCAAAATCAAATGACAGTAATAACAATCTACACCAATATGAGAATGGCAAAAATTAGGTTATGCAACTCAACAACAATGGCTAGATATTAGGCACAGGAGTTGTGTAGGTTGACAATCAATGTATGAAACCATACACATTTCACCGGGAAGTATCTACCAATGATGTTATGTATCTAAGTTGTCAAAATTTTAGTTAAGTTAAATCTTCCAGTAGACCTAACGAATTATCAATGAACGTGTTGAGAGCAAAACCTTAACTCTAGAAAATATTAGCAATGTTTACCTAGATCTTTAAGATTCAAGGTCAAGTAATTTCATGTACAATTCTGATGTTAGTAATTATTCAAACACCAGACACCACATATTGGGCAGCCACTGGATCAGAAATAAAAATTAATGATGTCAGCTTAACTAAGCTCAAGGCTAAAGGAAATATCCATGGGAAAGAAAACGAATTGTTATTAACAAAAAAAAGAAAACAGATAGTTGAAGAAACAATAAATCAAAATTCACAAAGCCCGAATCTTCTTATTTTCCACAAAGTAAATAATAATTCTTTTCAAATTTAATTGATCAACAAAAATTATTGTATGCAAAGGAAAACATGTATCTAAATGGATGATTTGTCACAGAAAATCAATAACATATAAAGCATGCCTTCGTTATTGTCATGGATTGGGCCATTATTTATTATCTAGTGGGCTTGTATTAGGTGGGTTAGCCCAAGCCCAATTTTGTTCCCCATAAAGGTTGAAGTTGGAGATGAATTGGGTGTGAATTGATGAATCGGCTTGTTGCCAAACCCCTCTCCCGTCTTCTCCTTCTTCATCTACAATCTGCCATCTTCTTCCTTTTCTGCCCTCTGGTTTCTTCCTTTTCACTATTCTTCTTCTTCTATTCTATTCTTCTCTTCTCTCAGTTCTCTCTCTTTCTCCAGCTTCTTCTACGTTCTTCTTCTCTTCTTCTACTTTCTCTGTTATTTCTGTTCTTCTATTCCTCTTCTTCTCGGTTCTTTCTCTGCTGGCTGTGATTGTCTGTGAAGGGTATGCAATTTCAGTTTCTCTTTTCAGTTTATATTTTGCTGTTTTGGTGTAATTTTAGTTCAATCAATACAATGGCAGCTGGGTTATTGAATCTCAGTTTACTATATTAAATTGTTGGTGTTGTTCTGATTAAGTTCAGTTAAGTGTTGAGTATTGAATTTAGTTTCATTATTCTGGTTTAATTGGTGTTTGATTGAGTTTTGGTTGAAGTTCCCCAATGGTCACCAGTTCGAGTCCCATCAGGGCCACTGAGGTGAGTACCCGGCGGTAAACTTCAGGCCCGTGGAATTAGTCGAGGTGCGCGCAAGCTGGCCCGGACATCCACGGTTATCAAAAAAAAAAAAAAAGTTTTGGTTGAAGTTGAGCTCCAACCGTAACAGTTATTTATGATTCACGATTCTAATACGTAGTAATTTCATAAATCTCATTATTAACAACAAAGAAAGGAAATAAAAAATTATTTAAGAAGCAATGAATCGAAATTCAACAAACTCAAATGTTGTTATTTTCCTCGATAGATGATGATTAAGTTTTCAAATTAATTAACCAAATCGAATGTTCTTTGCAGTAAATCGATACCTCGTCATACTCTTTCTTGTCAGCCTTTGGTTGCTTCAAAGGCTTCGCTTTCCCACCTGTTCATATTCCGAAAAGTAAAACACAAAACAAACTTTTCATCTATTCACACAATATTGCAAAAATAAAATAAAATAACCAAAGCTAGCAAATGATTCAAAAGATTGCGGTACCTTGCTTGGAAGACATGGTTGAAATCTAGGGTTAGGGTTTCGCTGTGATCACGAATCGCTTGAAAATTGATAAGGTGCCCTAACCCAATCGCTAGGCGTTGAAAGTGTCTGGTACCTGAAGATATATAGGAAAGCTAGGGGCAGAAAAAAATGAAAAGAGAAAAGGTAAAGTAATTTACGGATTTACCCACGTATGAAATCGCCATTTATAAGGGTGTGTTTGACACCCAATTTAGTAGAAATATGTATTTTTGAATAGTGATTGATAGAAGAATATGTGATTAAAAGTAAGGAGAATGACTTACTTTCGTCCTTATGTTGCGATGCTTTGGTGGGGCTCATATTTTTAAAAAATTCACTTTTTTAAAAAAAAAAAAATTGAATCAAACATTCTTTCATAGAATAATATTACACGTAAATTTAAAATATTTTCTTATTTTTTAATCACGCAATTTATTCAAAAAATCACAATTCTAAGATACAATTTTTACAAAAATCTCATTTTAATAGAGCCCAAATAGGGGCTAAACCTTTTTGGCTCAAGTAAAAATCAATTTTTTTATAAAAGTTAATGGAATATATGTGATTGAAATTAATAATTAACTTTAGTTTAAATTCTAATCAATTTTTTGGCTGAATCAAACATGGGCTTAGATTTTATTTTCGTCTTTACTGTACATAAGTCTTATTTTATTCATTGCCCTGATTTAGTAAATTTTTGGCTTGGTCTTACAGTCGAGCAAAGCGAAATAAAGAAAATATTTCATGCACGATATTACATCCATAGGATATCTAGCATATCGTCGAGCAA
Organism: Fraxinus ornus; assembly: GCA_903798235.1. Lineage (NCBI taxonomy): Eukaryota > Viridiplantae > Streptophyta > Magnoliopsida > Lamiales > Oleaceae > Fraxinus > Fraxinus ornus. Next base: position 4,156 of record CAIGRF010310701.1, on the reverse strand, counting down.
TGGACATGCTTTCCTCGAGTGGCTGATGAACTGGTCAAGTTTAATGGCAACGTTGACAATCTCTTATGAACAAATTTAGGAGCTGAAACATACCAAAATGGACAACGATACTTCTATAAAGAAGAGAAAGCATTAAAACCTAAGGGATGTGAAAGTGACAATAGGAAGAAGACTGTGGCCAAGGGTCATACAGCTTGTGACCAAGGGTCATACAGCTTGTGACACAGTGACAGTGATGAAGCAATTAAAACAACCGAAGAAGAAATAGATAAAGCTCATAATACTATCTAACTCGTGTCTTTGCAACTGCTAAGGGAGTCTTGCCATAGAGAGTACAAGGTGGAAAATGACATTTTTGTCCTTTCTTTATTATCAATATGTATTTGTTTGTTTTTTCGCTATATGAAAAATGGAAATGTTAGCTGAATCTAAGCACTTAGATGATCGACGGTTAGTGAATTTTGTTCTTCCACTTCACCTTTTCATGTAATTTGTTGTCGATTCTCTGAACTCTTCAAACTCACTAATTCGAGTTGACCCTTCACGTCTCAAAAAGAGTCGGGCCGTCCAGGCATGTGTCGGCCTGGCTCGGCATGTGTCGGCCTGGCTCGTCAAATTGTTACGTGGGTAGGGTCACATATAAAGGCAAATTATGATGGGCTTGCGATTTGGGCCTGTAGACTAGTCAAAAAATGTAAGGAAGATAAATAAAATTGGATAATATTTAAGAAATGTATACCTTCTACTCTAAAGAGCTCACTTCAGCAAGATTCCAAGCTCCAATATGCCTGTTCCTATGCCCGAATTCGATGCAAGTGAACTTGTATTGTAAAAAGAAAAGATATCAAATGCTCTCACTCGATCACAAGCGGTCAAGTCATTGTTTGGTTTTTGGTTGTCATCCAACTCTTTTCAATACCCTATCATTGACAACATTTTTATAACTCGTTATGTGCAAATAGCCTATATAAATAAGATAACTTGATCGTCTTGCTCACGAGCCCCTTTGGCCGGTCTTTCAAATTGAGAGGTTTGATAACGAGATAGATAGGGGTGAGCACTAATTTTCAGACACATCGGTGATCCCCTATATCCCAGTTTCATTGGGATATTTTAAAATAGCCAAACTTTTTATCCAACACTTCATTTCAAATACTTGAGGTCTATCCAGTACTTAACAAGACCGACGATGAGTGGGTAGAATCTTTCCCTCATGCTCTCGGCCATCAACTATTAGTCTAGAGCTCAAGGAGTTGTCACATGACCAAAACACCTTTCCGTGTTCGAGGTCTAAATAATTTTAAGTTTTCATAAGGAAGCCATCGAAGGCTTTCCACAAATTGAGATTTGGCTGTAAAAGGATTGAATTGTATTCGAATGATAGGGTATATAGAAAAGTAAAACGGTTACTTTCATTTTCATAGGCGACTTTCCAGAAGGTCTTCAAGGTCGATATACTTTTCTTCCAAGGAAGACTTTCCCAACAAGTACTGTTGCCTGCTGAAAGGCTTCAACATTGGAGCTGTGTGAAAAACGCGTAGTTCGACCATAACAATACCTAGAGGGGGATGAATATGTGTATAATGCGAAATTAAAATATTTTACGAATTAAATAGTAACAAGTCACTTTTTAATTCTTTTTTAGATGATTAAACATGCAAGTCATTTTAATCATAAGTTTGAATACCGCAGTTTACATGATCAATCAATAAACAATAACGAAAGTAGTAAATCAACATCGGATGATCACAGAGAAATTCAACTTGGAAAAACTTCAGACATTTTGCCAGCAATCCATTATAAACGATTCAAACAACTTAAAGTTTATCAAACTACACGACCGTACAATCCGATCTTCAACTACACTCCTTATAGGCTACAGCTCTCCCTGGATCCTTTGCTCCCCTACACCAATCCTTAGCTGTTGTTGACAAAGCTCTCCCTGGAATCTGCTATCCTGCAACACTCAAACCTTGTGGAATCGTCTATCACCCGTGGATCAACGAAGAACGCCTTGTTCTTCATAGATTGGAACTCCAGCCAACTTTCTTTGATCTTCAGAACTCTAACCAGATGTAGATGAAAGACAGTTTGGTATTTGGATTATAAGAACGATGTTTTTCTCACCACTAATAATTGATATCAATGAATCATGAAGGTTGAAATATGAATAATAAGAATTCTCTCACGGATGAAGCTCTCACAATGTTCAACCTTAAAAAAACGTTATGTGGCTATTTGGTATTTATAGGTAGGTTATAAAACGAATAGGCCGGGAAAAAGCCTTTAAATTGCGAAATAAATTTTTTCCGGATAACTACGCCGCTCGAGCGAGGGCTCAGCGACTGTCGAGCGACAGCCTGTCGGTCGAGCGAAGGAGAGACGACAATTCAGTGACGATGTTTCTGCTTTTGTAGCTCTAGCCAAACCTTGGTGACAGTCTAGCGAAAATTCGCGCCGTTTTTCCTCCTTTTGCCATTCTCGAACCCTAAACCTAATAATAATATTTTCAACTATTTGCACATCACTCCTTGACTTTTTACACACAGTACAATTCAGTCATTTTTGTTTACAGAATTGTCAATTACAAAACATCTAAAACCTAATACTGTGAACCATAGTCTATGCAGTTTCAAGATCAGACATTCGTTCGAAGACTCTCAACCAAACTCGTGCAAGATTACTAGATTATTATACATTTGTGCTAAATAGATAATCAAATAGAGATGGCAACGAGGCGGGTGTGGGGTGCGGGTTTGCCCAGCTTCCCACCCTGTATATATATTTTTTATTTTCTTCAGTTAACTATTTTTTTAATTTATAATTAATTTATTTTTTGGTTTATTCTTCACGGGGCGGGGCGGGTTTTTTCGCCATCACTATAATCAAACAAATCAATTTTAATAATTACAATTATTAATATAGAATTAATTTCTAAATATATGCGATATTAAACCCCTATTTGGGCTCAATTGCACATTTTCTAATAAATAATATTTATACGTAAATTAGAAAAATATATTTCTTTTTTAACCTCACATTTTTTAAAAAATAACTATTTCGAAATACATTTTTCAACAAAAAATGATTTTAATGTAGTCCAAACATGGGCTAAATCAATTACATATTTTTTTTTAGGGAACAATACATTTTTAAGGTGTTTACTTTACATCTTTTCAAAAATACAAAAATAAGTTTGAAAATTCACAAATCA
>CAIGRF010310652.1:18800-32643 GCA_903798235.1 Fraxinus ornus | reverse complement strand
TGGGGGATTTGTTGAAGAGAGATTAGGTGAGGCCTGATACAATTTTGCTCGAAAATGAAGATGATGAGGATGATGCGTTGTTGCCATGGGAGAGGAGGAAGTGGAGGAGGAGAAAGGAGGAGTTAATAGAAGGGCGGTGAGAGGCGTGTTTGCATTTCTGAACAATGACAAAGGCGTGTTTATAATGCTGATGTGGGTGATGATTTGGCAAATTATTTAACACTTGTAAAGATTTAACCCGCCAACTAGACTTTCTGTTAGCCACGTAGACATGTTAATTAATAGATTTGAGCCGGTGAGTAACAGGCACTAACGGATTGAAGTTCAGTGGCCAACGGGACAAGTTTGAAAGTTCGGTGAGTAAACCGTGACGTGATTCAAAGTTCAGTGGCTAATGAAACATTTAACTCGACATTCTGTGTGTCCCGCTGTTAAATTCTAATAAATAGAAAAAAAAAATAGAGGACAAACTCCCCACCTATTAAATATGTTGCGAAAACCCTCCTCACATATCGATATCAACGAAGAAAAGTTTATGTTGCCTATTTTCTCAGGGTGTGTTTGAGCCACATTATTTTGAAAGAATGTATTTTGGAATAGTAGATTGATTGAGAATGTGTGGTTGAAAATGAGTAGAAGACTAAGAATGAAAATTTTAATGTGTACCAAACAGGGGCTCAATAAAAATATTGAAAATGACAAATATACCATCATATTTAAATAAAACGAAAAGAAAATAAGAAAAAAAAAATACTAATTTCAACTATATTCCAGATTTTTTCAAATAAATACAAACCAGTTCTAAAAATTTTTAAAAAAAAGTCTCCAAAAATAAAAAATTCCCATCCCACCCCATACTTCATCTTCTTACCCAACAAAAAACAAAAAATAACCAATTGTTCTTCACCAATTCCACCCCCAATCCCATTAAATTTCTTAATTCCGCTCCCAAAAATAAAGAGTAAGTTTCTTCTATGTGTAATTATGGTCGACAACTGTGCTTTTTCTCTTGTCGACAAGGGCCAATCGCAGACTACATGCATCCAATTAACTATGAGTAGTTTTAGTTTCAGCTATTTCTTGAATTTTACTACATTTATTCAATCACCTGCTTGAATTTGCAACACTCCCGCCAGCACTGTTTTAGGACGCTATTTTTATTTTTGGAGATTTAAAAAAAATTAATTACTTATTGGGACTTGTTTTTATTTATTTGAAAAAATTTAGGACTATAGTTTAAATTGACTTTTTTTTTTCTTTTTTTTTTTATTTAAATAAGAATATATATTCGTCGTTTTCAATATTTTTATTAAGAAAATAGATAGTAAGGATCTTTTTTCGCTAATTTCAATATGTGAGAGGGGTTTTGCACAGCATGACTAAAAGGGAGGGGATTTTGCCCTTTCCTTTTTTTCCTATTTATTGGGATGTAATTCATGACAGATAAAATGTGACGATCGAGGGTGTTCCATTGAGAAAGGTTTGAAACGTGGACATTTTGTGCTATTTCGAAAAGATATGAGGTTTTCGATGGCAAGGGCAATAGATAGGGGGTTATGTACAATTTTGCCTTTTATTCTCTCTCTCTCTCTTCCATGTCATCAATATATACAAGATTAGTGCTATTCATTATTGTTGGTGTTATAATACTAGTCTAGATGGTATCAAGTGTCATTAAATAAAATGTTCAATTATATGAATCGAATAGTTTCAAATTTAATTAAACCTATCACATAATGTCATATAAACTGAAGTTCTAGCATCATTGGTGCTTATCGCATTATTCTATATGCAAATAGTATCACTCTTCCTTTTTTATTGTGTATTCTTTCGATAAAATTATGTGAAATATATTAACCATCACTTTTATTGTAGCACCATTACCGTTCAATCTCTTCATTATACATGTAACCTTTTGCGATATTTTAAAGGCTTATTAGTGCAATATTCTCTCTCAACATATGGACTTATTATGAAATATCCCCATGTATGAATTTTGAAACAACTGTTAATGATATTAACGTTGTGCAAGACTTTGCAGACGCATTCCCAGAAAATCTACCAGGCATTCCACTGGATAAGCAAGTAGAATTTACAATTGACTTGGTTCCCGACGTAACACCAGTTTCTAAGGCCCGGTACAGAATGACACCAAAAAAAACTTCAAGAATTAAAGTTATAGTTAGAGGAGTTGTTGGAAAAAGGTTTCATTCAACCGAGTGTATCTCCTTGGGACACTCCAGTACTTTTTGTGAAGAAGAAAAATGGGTGTATGAGGATGTGCATTAACTATCAAAAGTTGAACCATCTAACTATAAAAATAGATACCCGCTTCCAAGAATAGAAGATTTATCCTACCAGTTTAGGGGTGCAACGGTGTTTTCAAATATCGACTTGAGGTCAGGGTATTATCAGCTGAAGGTTAAGGCAAGCGACATTCCGAAAACTGCTTTTAGGACTCATCACGGACATTATGAATTCACGTCATACCCTTTAGTTTGACCAATGCTCTAGTTGTATTTATGGATCTAATGAACCGAGTGTTTCATCAATACTTAGACCAGTTTGTCATAGTATTTATTGACGGCATACTCGTGTACTCTAAAGATAAGAAGCAACATAAGAAACAACTTCGAGTGGTACTCGAAACTTTGAAGAAATAGAAATTATATGCCAAATTCAAGAAATTCGAATTTTGGCTCAATCAAGTGGGTTTCCTTGGTCACGTAGTTACCGCCTAGGAAATTGAGGTAGACCCAGTTAAAGTGGAAGCAATAACTAATTGTCCTACACCGACTAATGTTGATGAAGTTCGCAGTTTCTTAGGGTTGGCTGGATATTATTGGAGATTTATTGAGGGTTTTTCAAAAATAGCAGGTCCAATGACTCAGTTGACTAGAAAGGGTGTGTAGTTTCAGTAGACGGAAAAGTGTGAAAAATGTTTTCAAGAACTGAAGCAGAGATTAGTTTCAGCTCATGTATTAACGATACCTGAAGGTTCAGATTTATTTGTAATTTACAGCGATGCCTCCAAGCAGGGATTGGGCTATGTTCTGATACAACATGGAAATGTGATTGCTTATACCTCGAGACAGTTGAAACAGTATGAATAGAATTATCATATGCACGACTTGGAACTTGCAGCAGTAGTTCACACTTTAAAAATATGGCGTCATTATTTGTATAGATGGAAGTGTGAAATCTATACAGACCATAAGAGTCCCAAATACTTCTTCACATAGAAGGAACTAAATATGAGATAGATGAGATGGTTGAAGTTAGTGCAAGATGACAATTGTACAATTCTTTACCATCCGGGTAAGGCTAACGTAGTTGCAGATGCCTTAAGTAGGAAGACAGTATCACAGTTAGCAGTTTTACTCACGGTGCAAAAATACTTGATAAAAGATTTTGAGAAACTGAGATTGGAAGTCATCACGCCACCAACTCAGGCTACATCGAGAATAAAAGCATTTATGATTTCACCTACTCTTCGGGATCGAATCAAGGAAGCACAAGATAAGGACCCATTCCTACAGAAAATTTAGGCTAATGTGGGTTTAGACAAACGTGTAGGGTTTGAAGTATCTGCGATAACGCGCTGACTTTTAGAAGAAGGTTGTGTATACCTAAAGATGAAAGTATAAGAAACAAGATATTGGAAGAGACTCATTTCACCGCATATACTGCACATCCTGGCAGTACGACAATGTATTGAGATCTTCGAGATATATTTTGGTGGAGAAATATGAAGAGGAGAATTGATCTGTTCATAGAGAAATATATTGTCTGTCAACAGGTCAAGGCAGAACATCAAAGTCCATCATGACTACTGAAATAGTTGGATATTCCAGAATGGAAATGGGAACACTTAGCAATGGACTTTGTCGTTGGTTTTTCAAGATCAGCAAGAGGTCACAATGCTATTTGGGCAGTGGTTGATTGTTTGACAAAGTCTGCCCATTTTCTGCCAATCAAAGTAAATTTTAATATGGAATAACTCGCACAGTTATATATCAGAGAGATAGTCAGATTGCATGGAGTTCCAGTCACCATTGTTTCAGATAGAGGCCTGCGGTTCAGATCGAAATTTTGAAAAAGGTTACAAGGAGCCATGAGGACGAAATTGAAATTTAGCACTGCTTATCATCCACTTTTCTATGATATAGCCCCTCTAGCCAAGAGGAACATATAGACAAATGTAGACTTTCTAATATCCATACATCCAACAAAGTCTGAATCCGAATATCCAATGACTTCCAAGTTATCAAATCTCCTATAAGTGAACATGTGGTCTTTCGTTCCTTGCAAGTATCTTAATACTTTCTTTGTAGCTTTCCAATGATCAAGTTCGGGTTACTTTGATACCTGTTCAGCATTCTGACAGCAAAACTGATGTCTGATTTGGTGTAAGTCTAAGCATACATTAAGCCCCCACAAGAGATGCATAAGGAATAGCTATCATTTGTTTATGTTCCAATTCATTCTTAGGACATTGCATGTTTCCTTTTTGAATTGGAACGACACTTGCAAAACAATTTTCCATCTTAAATGTCTCAAAAACTTTATTGATGTATGCTTTCTTAGACAACGCTAACAATCCTTGTGACCTATCTTAGAATATTTCAATTCCAATGATATAGGTTGCCTCTCCCATATCTTTCGTTTCAAAATTTTTAGAGAGAAATTTCTTAGTCTCATGTAATAGATTGAGATCATTAGTAACTAGCAAGATGTCTTCAACATACATAATCAAAAATATAAACTTGCTCCCAGCACTGATCTTTAGATGTATTCATCGATCAACGATGTTTTCTTTAAATCCAAAGAAAGTAATGGTATGTTGAACTTAAGATACCACTGACGAGAAGCTTGTTTAAATCTGTATATTGATTTCTTTAATTTACACACCATGTGTTCATTTCCTTCAACTGAAAAACCTTCGGGCTGATCTATATAAACTTCTTCATCTAAATTTCCATTAAGAAAGGATATTTTCACATCCATTTGATGTAGCTCTAAGCTATAATGGGCTACTAAAACCATTATAATTCGGAGTGAGTCTTTTTTGGATACTGGAGAAAATGTCTCCCTATAATCAATGTCATCTTTCTGAGTAAAACCTTTAGCAACAAATCTAGCTTTATATCCTTCCATATTACCATTAGAATCCCTCTTAGTCTTAAAGATCCATTTGCACCCAACTCTTTTACACGATTCAGGTAATTCCACGAGATCCCAGACTTCATTATGTTCCATAGATTTCAACTCATCTTTCATAGCATCTAACCACTTATCAGAATTAGCACTCTCAATGGCCAGTGAAAACGAAACTGGACCGTCATCAACAATTCCTAAGTCAAATTCAGACTCTTGTAGGTAAACCACATAATCATCAGAAATAGCAAGTCTACGGTGTCTTTGTGACCTTCTTAATTCTATTTCTTGTGGTCCATTTAGTGTAGGTTCATTAGTAGCAACTTCATTATGAGAGGTTTGATCATTTATTTGTTGCTCTGGCAAATTGTCATACCATTCAAAAATTTGAGGAACAACAACAATAGAAGAAATTGAGGGTAGATAAACTTGGACTCTAACTTCTTGTATTTCCACATTTCGTGGTTCCAAACTCCCACCAACTTCATCATTCTCAATGAACCTAGCATTTCCAGTTTTAACAATTCTAGTATTATGATTAGGACAATAAAATCTATACTCATTGATTTTTCTGGATAAACAATGAAAAATCCACTGATTGTTCTTGAATCCAATTTCTTTTCATGTGGATTATAAATTCTTGCTTCTGCCGATCAACCCTAAACATGTAGGTGCCTTAAATTGAGTTTCCTTCCCGTCCACAGTTTAAAATGAGTCTTTGAAACTACTTACTAGGAACCTTGTTTTGCAAATATATAGTAGTCTTTAATGCAAATATCAACAAAGAAATGGGTAAGGAAGTATTGCTTAACATACACCTAATCATTTCTATTAGAGTACGATTACGCCTTTCAGCTACACCATTGTGTTGTGGTGTACTTGACATAGTGTATTGAGAACATATGTCGCGTCTTTCAAGAAATTTAGCAAATAGACCAGGGTGTTGTCCAGTTTCATCATACCTTCCATAATATGCACCACCTCTATCAGATCTAATGATTTTCACCTTCCCATTTAATTGTCCTTCAACTTCATTGACAAAGATCTCTAAAGCATTTACAACTTGAGACTTTTCATACAGTAGATAAACATAACCATAGCGTGAAAAGTTATCAATAAATGTGATAAAATACTTTTCTCCACCAAATGATGGAATATCAAAATCTCCACATATATCGGTGTGTATTAGTTCAAGAAGCCGTGTGCTTCTTGTGGCTCCTTTCCTTGAGTGTTTGGTTTGTTTACCTTTAATACAACCACACAGGTTTTGAAATCACTAAAACCCGAGTCACGAAGGATTTCATTCTTTACTAATCCTTCTATCATTTCCTTGGATATGTGACCCAAACGTTTATGTCACAAGTAAGCAGATCGTTTATTCAATAAATCACGTTTAGTACTAAAATTATGATGCGAGGTTAAAAGTGTCTCGGGAAAGAAGTTATCAAGCTTTAGTTTATATAAGCTACACAAATAGTAGCAGAACTGATAAGATAATTTTCTTTAAACAAACTCAAACACCCATTTCCACCATATACAAAAATATCCAGAAGAAATCAAGTTTTGATAAGGAAACTAAATAGCGGGAAATAGAAGGTACATAAAGAGTTTGAAATAAATCTAAATGATGTCCTGTATCTAAAATCAAACGGTAGGTTCTAATAGCTTCAACAAGAGCTTTGACTTGATTGTCCATGAGAACAAACTTTTCATCTTCATTTATAAGTATCAAACATGAAGAGTAATTGACAAATAAATTATGCAATTTAATGTTCGCAATAACATAATGTTTGGCCGCTTTGATGACTAACAAACAACATTAATTCAAACAACATTAATCGAACATTAATTACATAAACAAAACATGAAAAGTAATTAAACTAGACATAATCTAATTTAATTCATAATTCAAGGTCCAAAAGCAGTATCGCAATTAATTTTTCAGGATCAAATAACTCATCTTCGACAGTTAATTGTAGCACAAAACAAGACCACATCTGCACATATACGTACTTTATCAAAAAAGTCCAAAGGGGTTTGTATCCTTCCGATTTCCAAATTTATTTTCATGTATCTATAAGTTCTGTTATGGTACTAAAAGTTTCAAGATTTAAATTAAAATAATACATGGATGGTTAAAACTCCTTTCTGTCATGTGAATAACATATATGGTTTTGCCACACATTCTTGATCCATATTTTAAAAACTCATTTTCTTGATCCATTTGTGACAATTAAGAAGAAAATTGAAAAAAAACAAAAACGCAGAAACAATTTAACACAATTAATGAATGCGCAATATTACAAAATGAAGAACCCAGAACTGGATTTTTCATGAAACAAAAAAAAGCAGCCGTGAAAAGTTTTTTGGAAAGTTTGGAATCCGAAATGAAATTTTCCCGAATTAATTTAACATATATTGGAAGGCAAAGGATTCGATAGGCAAAACATCTCAAAATGGATAATCAAATGTGTTACAAGTACAGTAAAATACTCAGTTATCATCCTAAAGCATGAAGCCCAACATAGAAAAATTAATATTTTCAACCTACCACGACACCAGCCACTGAAATTTGAATCTTTTATACTATATGACATTTTATTTTGTGCTTCAAACGTTTTTTCTATAGTTAAGTTAGACCCTCACCGACTTCGAGTTCTGGACTCACAGGCGGTACACTCTCAATGCGACAACCCAAACTTGGCTCGCAGCCCCTTGTGTAGTTATTATTATCTGGCTCTGGTTTGCAGTTCTCTTCATTACCACCTGAGCGATCACAAGGAATTGGAGAAAAATCTCCATAATTGATCGTTTGGCTAAAATCTCCATAATCGATCGTTTGGCTTACTTGTACATCTGAAAGAAATGCGCAAACCATGAGCACCAGAAGAAGCACGGTCTTTCCTTTGGACGCAGTAGTCATTCTGATTTCTCGATCAACGTCCGATCAAATTATGAACTAATTCTGAGTCCTTAGTGATCTTAAATATCAAATCTGCTGTCTGGTATTATAGGAAAAGAACTAATAATAATGCAGTATTAAAGTGGAATCGTTAAAAATGGAGAAGATCAAGAATTAAATTTAGTAGACAGGGCTGTATTGATTTTTTATTAATTACTTCATACTTGGGTTGTCAAAATATATGCATGACTCCATAATCTTGAAACGTCAATGGGCTATTCAGATGGTAACATAAAATAATTATCATTTATGAAAATGAAAGTTAAATCTTAAAGTTTCTCACTATTATATGAAATTCGGTTTTTCCATTCTTTTTCAATATACCAATAAATGTAAATTTATAGATATATTTAATGAATTAGTGGTAAAAATTATTTTTATACTCTTTTTGAAGATCAGCAAAATTGAAAATGAGAACCAAGCCTATGTTTGGGTTTCATTTTTTATTGTTAAAATTCTACTTTTCAAAAAATGAGTAGATGATAAATGAGTAATATTTGTGAGTTCTACTAAATGTATGGTTGACGTTAATATTTGACTTCGAAAAATAGAATTTAAGTAGAAGAAAGGAATCTTAGGTCCCAACCATGTTTAGACATTAATGACACAAAATGCTAACCAAATAAATGTAGAGTAGGAAGTTAGATTTAAATGTCATGTTAATTCAAGAATAAATGGGATGTTTATAATATTTGTAATGACAATATTGTCTATAAACAATGATATATAAGATAAAAATAGGAATCGAATGGCCCCCTCGGGGCACATCCCAACTGGTGAAGGACGGGACTCTTAGTTGCTGGCAGTTTAGAGATCGCGAGTTCGATTAGTGGGGCTTTTGGAAGACAGACTCTCTCCTAGAAGACACTCGGCACTTTGGCAGATTTGTGGTGGGGGGAGGGGCTCTTGGACCCTTGCCAATTTGGGGCACATCCTGCTGCTTACCTGGTCTGTGTCTTGAGGGACCAAGGCGCAGACCCCAGAATTAGTTGTCGAAGGTGGACATCTGGATATTTAAAAAAAAAAATGGAAATCAAATGTTTACCCACATATCTATATTTTTTTATATATGGTGCCATGGTGCTAGATTGTAGGCATAACTTGTTTAGCTTGGATAACTCTTTTGACTTTTCATAGTAATATTGTAAAGATATCTTTAATATAAGTGACTTACTTGAGCCAATTAAAAAATTAAGCCTCCATTTCACAAATTTAAATTGGTTTATAAATCTACTTAATAAGATGAATAGTAGTTGGTTCCACGAAATTTGTGGATGATAAATAGTTATGAATGTATATTTGAGTTTTTTTTTTTTTTTTTTAATTTAACTAAATTTATTGATGGTATCCAAACATCGACTAATTATTTTGATTTTCACTTAATGTACATGATAAGTGAGTTTTCGCACATTTATTGGAGGTCTAAATATGTTTAATGTGAATTAGTCGAGGGAAATTCTACTCACATTCGTGTATTGATTGCTTTTGTAATCCAAAATCATTCAATTGAAAGAGAACAGTGCTAAAGGAAGAGAAAATTGACTAACAGTGCACAAAAAAATGAAGTTGGGGATCAAAGTGGAGAAGAGTTGAAAGTTGAAGACCTTGGTTGCAAATTATAGAGGGCATATTTGAAATAAAAATCAAAATTCGAGGATATAATTGCACATGATCAAAGTTGATGGACCACATAGGCGCAAAAATGGAGGTCTTTCCCCGCGCACGTGGACTTGGCCAGCACTTGGGCCTTACTGCCCAAGAGGGCCGCGCGCCTTCCGTGTTATTTTCTGATTTTTGGATGTAGTTTTGGGTATTTTCAAATTTCAATGCACCTTTTAGGTCATTTAAATACCTATTTTCAGCAAACCACATTCATTATTTACCACATTAAAGGGTTTCGAAGAGAGAAGAGGCAAGAAAAGGAAGAGAAAACCAAGCAAAAGTGAAGAGAATTTGGAAAAAACCGAGATTACACCATTCTATTGCTTCAAGAATTCAATCAAGGGACAGGTTCTACATTTATCTTATATTTTATCCGTTATTTTCTCCATTTTGTTATGTATTTCTCTACCTTTTTTCTTTTGTGCATTTGTATTAAGGAATCAAGTTTTTAACGTTGAAATGATTGATGTAGTTTAACTTAGTTTGATTAATTTCAATATCATTTAGCCCCAGTTTATTTCCAACTAAAAGAAAAATTCTTACCGTTGTTACAATTGTTAAACCGCAATCTTTGACCTCTTTCTCTCATAGTGGGCCCCAATGTTTTGAAAAAAAAAGGTGAAAAAATCATTTTTATGTTAAAACAATGAGAAACAAACACGGCTTAATGTTAAAATATTTATGCTCTTATGTAATTATTATTGTGATTAATCTATATCATTTATTTGGCGAATAGATGATTCTTTTTTTTTTTTTTTTGGAAAATATCCTAGCTTGAAAATCCAAGCCGTAGGATATGAATTTATTAATGAAAAGTCAATTACAGTGCGAGGAGGGGAATGTATGTGCCTTACCTCCTAAAAAATTACAATTGAACTCTATGAAGTCTAATGATGGATTACAAATCATGCAACAAAGTTAAAGTAAAAATATGCAAGATCTAATTAAGAAACTAGTCTAATAGTCTCTATGCCAATTTTATCAAGATTCACAATACCTTTGATTCTACCAATGAATTCATTGACTTCAACAAATTTAAACTTTCTTTCATTGTATCCTTTGGAAGCAAACCAGTTAGCAGCTTGGTTTCCTTCTCTTCAAATGTGAGTAATTTTATTCTCCATCTTCTCCAAAAACCAACGAATGGATTGCAAAATATATTGAACACCCCATGGTTCATTATTTTGTTTAATCAAGGTCAGCGCCACCTTTGAATCTGTCTCTACCCAGACCTTCCTAATTCCATCAGTCCAGCACAGTTGCAACCCTGTCTCTATATCTCTTAGTTCAGCTTTGAAATCTAATTCTATGGTGGTAGGCGGGGTAATTCTGAGGAATAACTTGGGTAATGTCACATGGAGATTCTATGATTACTATGGAGAATGGCCAATAGATGATTGCATTGTGTAATTTGTACAATTGTTGATAGATTATTGTGCATTTTAGACCAAAGTAAAAATGCCTCAAGTTCTTATAAGAGTTAGAAATATATTCATAATCCTACCTAACCAATTGAGCTATTTTCACAAGATTTAATGTGATTGGTTGTGTTTTAATCGACATAAAGTTATAGTAGATTAAACCAAGTAATTATGGTTAATTTCACATGAGGGAGGTAATTAGTTAATATAGGGATATCGTGTAACGACCAAAAACTTTCCCTTTGATTCATTAAATACGTATCGTAAAAATAGATCTTTTATAAAAGATAATTATTTACAAAGTTACAATAACAAAAAAATAAAATACTTTCTTAATCTTAAAATTTATTGTTAAAAATTCATAAATTATCTCATTTTCATTATACCACCAGTGGCCAATTCCAAACTCCAATGCATTGAACCTTAATTACAAACCGAAATTAGGTGGTCATAATCCACATACATAATCATAAAATACATATGGAGAAATGAGAATTAAGAACCGTACTTCATTGCTATAATTCTCGTGCATAGCGCTACTAAACTCCGGTCCATTGAACTTAAACATATAGGACTCATATTCATAAGTTGAATTCCGTATTTTAAACTCCTCCCGATTTACTTTTCGAAGAACAAAAGCAAAAGAAGTTCAATTTTGATGGAAATTCCATTGTTGAATGGTCAATTGATGGATTTTCTGAATATCAAACTATTCAAGAACTTGAAAGAATGGCTATTTGTTGGAATGGCTATTTTAGTAAAGGAATTGATCGACATCTTGCCACAAACAACATTATTTTTGGGTTTATCAGACAACTCAAAAGTTGGTTGTTCAATTATCTTACTGAAGATGATAGAAAAGAAATTGCAAATGCCGTCAAAAGTGATGGAACTAATGATCGTTTTGCATGATTAGTCTTTTCCATTATCAAACATTTTGTAGGAGTTCCTATTGATATTCAAGAAACATATTCTCAAAGTCTTATGTATCTAAATTGTTCTACTCTTCAAAATTT
Source organism: Fraxinus ornus (assembly GCA_903798235.1). Taxonomy (NCBI): domain Eukaryota; kingdom Viridiplantae; phylum Streptophyta; class Magnoliopsida; order Lamiales; family Oleaceae; genus Fraxinus; species Fraxinus ornus. The sequence goes on along the minus strand of CAIGRF010310652.1, from coordinate 20,425 downwards.
TCGATGGTATAAAGAGATGTTTTTAATGCGTGTCTTTCTTCGAATGATTGTGAACAAACATTTTGGAAAGAAAGGTTTATCTCTGAACTTCCAAAACTCTTTGCTGAAAGGGTGAGAAATGCTATCAAACCAAAGCAACAACAAAACGAAGATCAAATTTATTTATTTTTCATTTTTACGTTTAAATTTATATAGATTTCGTTTCATTTCTCAAGTTAGAATTTTGAAATTCTCTATTTCAAGAAAGTTTAAGATCTTGTAATTTTAAATTTTCGTTTAATATCTTGTAATCTTTCATATTTATTATAAAATTCCATCTTTTATCAAAAATCTCTTCTCCACAACCAATCCTTGTCCCTGGGCCTCTTTTGGTCTTTTGAGAATTGAGAAAGTCTTCACACTTTTGGTTTTTGAGAAAGTGTCCAACTTTTGAGAAAGGTGAACATCTTTTGAGTAATTTGTCCTTCTTTTGTCTTTTGCAATAATTTTGTCCAACATTTTGAAGATTTCACTTGCTTTTTGGGCAGTAACCATATTTTGACAATCAATGGGCTCTATTCATCATCTTCTTGCTATATTGTTTTTAGTCAAAATATTTTTGAACAAAAACAAGGAACCAGTAATCTTGCTATTAATATCACGGCGATGCAGAATCAGCAGTCTGGCTATTAAAATCACAGTGCTTCCGATTAAATGATCCAGTTCAAAGCCTACAACGGGGACCACCCTAAACGCCTTTCTCGGCTCACACGGGCTGACCAAACTGCTATTCAGCAGACATCCATGTCCGAAACCATTCTTTCTTTGACACTGAAAAATCAACAGTTTTGACGTTTTTTCCTTGCTACTACGAATCAACAGTTTTGACACCTTTTCCTTATATCACCCAAAAATATCAAATGCTAAATACAATAAATCATTAAGCAGTTCTTGAACAGATACCTTTAGACTACGTCTATATGGCGTCTCGCTTTCGCTACTCAGCCCATATTTAAGCCAGTGTAATCTGTCGGCGTTTCTGAACTTGAGCAATTCGGTTTTCGGCAAACACCAGAATTATCATGAAAATAATTACCACATTTGTAACAAATATTGAATTTTTTAGCTCTTCTTCGTCTAGAAAAGGAGCTTCAACCATGAAAAGGTTTTGCTTGATTATCAGCAATTTCTTTTGATCTAATAATTTTTGCTTTCGCAAAAATCAAAAGCTTGATATCAAAAGGGAAAATACTTCTTACCTTGTTGATACGGCACATGAAAGTGATGACTTTACCGTCAATATGGTTCGTCATATTTTGAGTACAATATTTTCAAAGATTCTGAAGAGATCCAGTAGAGCTAGGCTCAAGTCTTTTGAATAAATTTTGAAGAGGAAGAAGGAATGAGGATTTTACGACCCTCAAAATTCTTTATGGAGGAATTCTCTTGTAAGAAAATCTGCAAGAAAGTTTGAGAAACCTTGTATAAATAGAATTTGAAAATCAATGCAAGAAAGAATTGCTTGCCATCTTACAAAAATCTGTTTTGAAACAAGATTTTTTACGTCTTTTTGCAAAACATCTTTTGAAGCTTTGCAATTTGTTTTCAAAATAAATTTTTTATTAATCAAATCATCTTGAAATTTT
>CAIGRF010310648.1:4588-15607 GCA_903798235.1 Fraxinus ornus | reverse complement strand
AATTCTTATTTGAATTTATGAACGTTTGAACTTTAAATTTTGTGAATTTTTTTTTTATCACTGCCTTTTTATTTGTGGGAAAAACCAAATCGTTTTGCCGACATAATGCAGCGTAATCTAACGCTCCTTTTGAGTTAACTGTCCCAATAATCAGCAAGGTTGACAATTGAAATACCATCATTCCCTTTGTTTAGCAACTAAGTGCATGTTTGGTATGGTTTAAAATTCATTTAAAATTGAAAATATAGTCGTTATTGGATCTACTCGTTTAATAAAAATCAACAATAACGATTAATTTTTTAATTTTAATCCGATTTTAATCTCTACCGAACATACCATAAACTTCTTATATCTTCATACAATGACAACGTCACTTTAAAAAGTTTAGTGATCAAAACTCCATAAACTTAAAATACAGTGAACAATCAGAGGCGTAAGTATAGTAATTAATCAAAGATGCCTTAGTTATGTAACTATCCCTCTTTCTGATCAGCATCTAAAGGTGATGGGGATGAGCCGTGAATTTCTTCTACCAAGTGAGACGAAATGAAAGTAATTCCAGTGAGTGGCATCCGATATTTTGAGAAGTTTAACGCTCAAAATTCGATATCTTCAAGTGTAATAAGCAAACGAAGACGTCAACATAAGTTTGGTGATTATTTTGACAATTAACTTGTTTCATGTATAAGTTCTGTTTGGCGCACATTCTTTCAAAATACATTTTTTTCAAAATTTATTTTAAACCACACATTTTTTAATGAAATAATATTTTACATTACATCAATAAATTTTCCTTATTTTTTAATAACATATTTATCATTATATCACTATTTAAAATACATTTTTTTTTCAATAATATCTATTAAACGTACTGATTTCAAAATACAATTAAATATTAAGAAAAATTCTACGATTTTTTGCCCTTTTTTTTCCCTCTCGGGGATAATCATTAATTTGCAAATGCATAGTGGGAACTGGGAAGTGGGCAGCTTGACGGGTTCACACTCGAGATGAGTCGTGCATGCAAGTCGAGCAACGAATCATTCACGTGAGCCTCTTCGAATCACCTCACTAAAGGATAAACTCGTAGACGAGCCAACCAAACTTTTGATGAACGAATCAACTCGTCTGATGAGTCAAATCTAGCATGTGCCCCTAGTGAAAATATTAAACCAGGATTATAAACAATTAAAATTTAATACACTAACGAAGTAAAGTGTTTCCTTTGACAGATTAAACTAAATTACTAAATACGACGCCGTATACAAGTGAAAATGGTTTATGCAAGTTGCTTTTGATGTAGAAAGCAAAGTTTTGCTAAGCAAGCAAGAGTTTATTATATTATTAATTGGTTGATTAGCAATTTGGCATCTTGATGATTACATTGACTGTCCATAAAGATAGACACTAGCAATTCTCATTTGCATAATTCATCATACGGGGAATAAAGAAAGCATCACAAGATAGGAATATTATTTGGCTCTGTTGAGTCCAAATTATAATTGACAATTTTTTTTAATCAAAATTAAGTCTCAGTTGACTTGTATTAGGAGTTTATCGAATTGTAATAAAAGACAAAATATGAGTTATTAAATCCTAATTAAAGTCAAAAAAGTTGAATTTATAGTATAAGTTTTGAGGGAGTCCAAGAAAATTACATATGATCATTGGAATGCAATTAGAAGTCAAAGAAATGTAAAAGTTTTTGCGCAAATCATACTCCACATTCTCACTCACAAGTTGCAGCGCATTTTTCACATAGAAAACATTGAAATTTGGACAAGACTATTATAAAAGAATTCCAACCCCTTGAGTTAGCTTTTCAACGCGTTTTGAATCACCTCAATCGAATATCGAGAGAGAAAGTTATAATAAAAATATTGACGATTGCTAAGCGACGCTCACGTCACTGGCATAGCGCTCGAGTGACTTAGTTATCCAATGAACAATAATTTTCGATTTTCAAGTTGATTTTGAGTTACTTTTCATCCCAAACACTTCCCATTATAAATATACATCATATGAGATGTCCAAAAGTGTGTTGAATCTGATTTATTCCATAAAGATAATTCTTTGATGATCCAAGCCATTTATTGATTCCAAGATTCAATCACCACATATTACTTGATCCATAAATTTTTTCAAAACATATTTTGTTGATCAAGTCATAGTGTTTCATATTAAACTACAAATCAAAACACAAAATATTTTGATCAAACACCAAACTACATAATCCTCCGAAGATAAATCGATACAAGAGATCATGAGCCAGTGCAGAAGCACAAATTCAGGAGGATTAAGTTCCAAAAGGTCTAAGGTATAAATCAAGAGTCGGGATTTATTTTGAAGGAGCGCACCTCCACTAAGATCAAGGGAGACTACATACATTTGGGATTTATCCGTGATCATTTTTAGTTTTCTTTACTGTTTTAATTATTGATTGTGGTATTCAAACTTAAGATAAATTGACTTGTTTGACTAACCATCTAAAAACAATTAAAATTTGACTTCTTGCTTTTAATTGTATAGTTCCGCACATGGGTCTATATAATTTAAAACTGACTTGTTTGACTAACCATCTAAAAACAATTAAAATTTGACTTCTTGCTTTTAATTGTATAGTTCCGCACATGGGTCTATATAATTTAAAACTCTCAGGCTCGACTCACGAAATCAATACAAACACCATAAAAATAGCTCTTCTGGAAAACAAGAGAAAATACAGGAAAGAAGAAATAATAAATATAGAAGATGTACAGACTTAAATGAACAAATGGCACCAAATTGCACTTTCAAATGGTGGATTTCAAGAATCAATCACCCCGAACATTGAAGTTGTGTAATCAGTCAATCAAGAGAACTAATTGTCTTCCCAAGCAACCAAAGAACAAGAGACATCTCTATACCAAATATGGTGTGAAGCGAAGTTCTGTCGAGAATGAAGCCATATAATGTAATCCCGGCTCTATTGTTCTCAAAGTATGTAACTGCAAATCAATGCCCGAAAATTTAATATTGTCAGATTCATGTCCATGTCACATGTATTATATAGTTCGAAAAAAAGAAACATCCAATTTTCCGTCTTACCTAAGGCTTGTCTTTTCTGAAATGAGAGAGTGCTGTAGGCATATGACATGACAAATTTTGAGTTGTCGAGTTCATCTTCTTCGTCACCAACATCATCGATGTCTGATGAGCCATCAGAACTCGCAGGAAATATTTGATTGGCAGCTACGGATGCTACTGGAGTCTCAGTTTCGGTTGTGTCAAATGAGTCGATTGTTGCACCTACATGCCACTTAGCCGCAAGGCATGTCACAGCTAGTGCCTTGTGTGTAATTCTGGTGGCACTTCGTAATAATATCATAAGCCCGGCAAGAAGACTTACAGAGCACAACTGCACATCAAAGACTAGTTGAAAATGAAGGTTCTATACACACTATTTGATGATTTTATCCAGTAAGTTAAGAATGCATACCACAAGTTCTCCAGTTATGTATATATCAAGTTCTGCACTGGGACGTGTAGTCATGAGAAGAGAGGCAAATTGACTTGCAGTAATTAATATCAGTGCCCACAATATGAAGACTCTGTACCTATGACTGATAATCCGTAAATGCCTCCTGATCCTGAGGTGTTCCCTCAAGATTGATTCAACGTCAGAATCGACGTGGAATACCTGAGCAAAGTCTTTGAGACGGAGAATCTGAAGGTAGCAGATGAGACGGAAGAGAACACATACTAGGAAAAAGACCACCGTCCTATAGAACCATGAGCAGAGTTCAAGGAAGCATGCGACGGTATCACTCACAATGGCATTTCCCAAAAATGGAATGCGTGTTCCACCAGAGGCATACCACCATATCTTATATGCAGCCTCAGCAGCAAAACACGGTAGGACAAAGATGAATAGGACCTTCAGTGATCTCTGCATTTAGGGAGCAAAATTGATGAGAAATATCTATCGAAGAATGTATCTAAGCTAATTAAAGGGAAACACCACGTTTTATAAAGTTATCCGTCCAGTTGTGTTTGGTTATGTTTCTATAAGATCTATTCGCCACAAAAATACATCTAGGACTCTTTTCCTACTTAGAATTCTATAAGCTTATCCTCGAAAATTGATGGTCTAACAACACAACCTGAGATACTTATCAGTATACAATACCCACCATGATCAACAAAAAGTGATGAACTCAATGCCGTAGGCTGCTATCTGAGGAGGTATCAAGATCATCTTCTTGAAGGTCTAATCTTAATCAATTCAACTCGACCAGGAGCTCAATTTTCAAAGCCATCCTCCACAACGAGGATGCACAAATACAAAGATTACTAGCCCACTAATCAGAAATTATGAGAAAGAATTTAGACAGTGCCATTCAGAGAAAACTCCTAAACAAATCTAACAGCTGTTCTTGAAATTAAAGCCAGACCACAAGGCACAGAATCAATGCACAACATTCATCTCCTTCAACTTATAGCAATGATTGATCAAATTATATGGGTGGAAATGAACTCAATTAAGCGATGATTTAATTTCCGAATCTATTCTACTGCTTCATCCCTTTCTGCACCACGATCATGAGATTGATCGAGCTAGTTGTAGATTTTTAGCTGAGATTATAATTCTTCTGCTAAATCATCATATCCGCCAAATATCAAGGGTAATCTTAAAATCTGATCACTAATTAAGAAAGACAGTCAATTTTTTTCTGACAAAAATCTACAAGAGAGGGAGAAATTGGTAAACAGAGAGAATAAACGTACATTAAGTTGTTCTGTGTATCCTTTCCTGACGGCCTCGCTCTCATCACAAAGCTTATCAAGGAACAAAAATCTCCGAAGCCCAAATTTCCTAACGTAATACGAGAGGCATATGAATGACAGGGCAGCGACGCCGCTGAGGGATAGCTGCACCACCGTGTCATAAGGCCGACTGTGGCGGCTATCGCAGTCGCTGCACGCCAACTCGAAATGGGACAGTGCAGGAACTAAAATGGCCAAAACCAGAAAAACGAACCAGGAAAGACAGGTCGTCCAAGCATTTGATTGATCAACGCAAAGCCATTTCAACCATATCCGAAAACTATGCAACTCGTCGTGGGCGTGCGACGCGATCCTTGCAAACGCCCTTTTCTTTTTGGAATTCAAAAGGGATTCTTCCCTTTCATTCGCCATCAGAAAAAAAAATAAAAAAAAAATCTTCAATTTCTTGATCGTCAAATAATGTACATAGGTTTTGTAGGTAAGAAAATCACGGAGGCAGGGAGTTGGCAAGGCCAAGATTTGTGGGTCTAATTGAAACCTGCGGTATCGTTTTGAGAAAGGCTTATATAAGAGATGATAAAGTGGTGGGAAAGGGTTCATAGCGCTTTGATTTGATTCACGTCCAAGATTTCATTGGACAGTTTTATATTTCAATATTACCCGAAAATTGGGATGACCCTTTACTCAAATGGTCTTTACATGTACATATAGCACTATTATTCATTCAAATCATAATATTTTGATCGGAACCATCAAACCACGATATTGTAACGTTGGAGATGGTAAAGAAGAGAAAGAAAGCCCAGTACAGATTGTGAATCCACTCAAACGTCGAGATCACGTGATTTGAGATATACGAGATATCGTTATTTAAGTGAATGATATTATGCATATCGATTAAGCCAATTGAACAGGCTCAGCCTATTTGTTTATTTTTTTTTAACTTTCAATGAGAATTCGTCATGTGTTTGTTTAAAAATTTGTCATTGAATCTGTTTATGTAGCACGACTGTTGTGCATATAAAGTCGTTTCGTTGAAGCTCTTCTCCACCTCAAAAGGAGAGGGACCAATAGAATTGTGTAAAGTGGCAGTAAGGGATAGATTTGGGGGTGGAATAAAGTTGGGGCGGATGACATTGGACGAATCTAGTTGTTTGCCACAGTTGGGTCAAACTGTTCTAACTTAAAAGTAGTATCGAGCAGTTTCATTTCTTCTGGATCCTTCTAATCATGAATTTGTTAGCAAAAATTAATTATCTAAGAACATATTTGACGTCTTTGTTAAGATAACTTTTTTCTCTCTTTTTTTTAAAATCTTGTCTGTTGAAGTCTACTTAATCTTACTAAATAAGTCAAATATATTTGAAATTATTTTTCCTTATTTTATTTAAAGTAAACAGAAATTTTATCAAGCAATATAACGTCCATTTGATTGCAAATGTAAAATTTGAGTGAAAAGAAATTGAATTATAGGAAATTGAATTGCCTAAAATTTGTTTTATTGGGAATTGTAATTAATTGTGTTTGATTGATATAATTTTCTACTTGAAAAATGCTGAAAGTTTGGTGTCCATTTGTCTCATTTTTTATGGAATTTGTCAATTAAAGTTTTTTCAATTTGGTATCAGAGCAGGCTACCATGGCCAACACCAACAACACGACTCAGAATGTTGAGACTAACCCAGCTCAAATCTCCAGTTCCAGCAGCACCGTTGCTCCACTGCAGGGAAGCAACCATTTCTCACCCTTTGGTGTAAATCTAACACAGACGGCCTCTGTTAAGCTCGACAAAAACAACTATCTGCTATGGCAAAACATGATTCTTCCTATCATCAGGGGACACAAACTTGAAGGTCACATTTTGGGGACAAAGATGTGTCCACCAGAATTCACAGCAAACCAAGTGACTGGTGAAACAGGAACCAGCATTGAGATGACAAAAAATCCTGAGTATGAGCAATGGATGTCAACAGATCAATTACTAATGGGGTGGCTCTATTCAGCTATGACTTCTGATATAGCTATGAGAGTCATGGGAGCCACTAACTCCAAAGAACTCTGGACTGCTGTGAAGGAAAGCTATGGAGTCCAAAACAGGTCCAGAATTACCTTCCTAACTGGTGAACTTCAAAAGGCAAGAAAAGGAACCTTAAGCATCGATCAATACCTGAACAAAGTAAAGTTACTTGCAGACAATCTGGAGATTGCTGGGAAAGCTGTTCCTCACTCTGATCTTGTTACTCAAGTCTTAGCTGGTTTGGATGAAGAGTATACACCAATTGTTGTCCAAATCAACAGTAGAGATCATATCACCTGGGGAGAACTGCAATCAACTCTTATGACCTTCGAAAGCAGGCTGGAACATCTCAACTCGGTCAGGAATGAAATGGCAGGAATCAGCCTAGATCAAACATCTATTAATTTCTCTCAAAGAGCAGGTCACAATCCTCACTATACCAAATCCTACAGATCAAGCTCTGGAGGAAGGTTCTCAAACCACTTCAGAGGTGGAAGAAGAGGTAGATTCAGAGGAGGAAACTCAAGCAGCAACACTGACAGGCCAATATGTCAAGTATGTGGGAAAATGGGGCACAAGGCTAACATTTGCAATTACAGATATGATGAAAGGTACTCAGGTTCAACACCCAATCAAAGAACTTTCTACAGTCCTACTCCAACAGCACTGATTGCATCACCAAATACTATATGTGATCCTGCCTGGTTTGTTGATACGGGTGCTAGCAACCACATAACAGCAGATAAGGGAAACCTCACCTCAGCAACTGAATACACTGGTAAGGAAAAAATCATGGTTGGAAATGGTAATAGACTCCATATCTCACATTTTGGTATCACTCACATTCCCACGTTGAATGACAAAATGCTTGTGTTAAATAAACTTCTACTTGTGCCTGAAATTAAGAAAAATCTTGTTAGTGTTTCACAACTAACTGCTGATAATCAAGTATACATGGAATTTCATCCTAACCATTGCCTTGTTAAGGACAAGCTGACGAGGGAAACAATGCTGCAAGGGAAACTTAAGGAAGGGCTGTATCAACTGGATCTTCCTCATCAGAATTCTAAACTCTGCTCTCTGAAGCCAACTCAGTCAAATAAACACTACTGTAATGTCTCCTCTCTTAGTCAAGAGTCCAGTCCCAGTCAAGAGTCTTTAAATTTCCAAGTTGATGTATGGCACAAGAGGCTTGGGCATCCTTCTAGCCAAGTGGTGTCACAAGTGCTCAAAACTTGTAATCAAAGGGTAAAGAAAATTGAAGTTAAAACGTTCTGCGATGCCTGCCAATTTGGGAAATCTCACTTACTACCATTTCCTCTGTCCAGTTCACACGCTAAAACTCCCCTTGAACTCGTACACACTGATGTATGGGGGCAAGCACCAATTCAATCCATTTCTGGCTTTAAATACTATGTAACCTTCCTAGATGACTTCAGTAGATTCACCTGGATATATCCCTTAAGACAGAAATCTGAGGTTTTGAACGTGTTCATTCAATTCAAAAAATTAGTTGAAAATAAGTTCTCCAGCAAAATCAGAACATTGCAGTCTGACTGGGGAGGTGAATACAGACCTTTTACTAAATTCCTTGCACAAGAAGGTGTAGAATTCAGGCACCCTTGCCCTTACACTTCAGCACAAAATGGAAGAATTGAACGGAAACACAGACACATAACTGAGACGGGTCTAACTCTCTTAGCTCAAGCCAAACTGCCTTTAAAATACTGGTGGGAAGCATTCCAAACTGCAACTTACCTCATCAACAGGATGCCAACACCAACACTCAAAATGGATTCTCCTTTCCAAACACTCTACAAAAGCCAACCTGACTACAAACATCTGAAAATTTTTGGATGTGCTTGCTTCCCTTGTTTAAGACCCTATCAACCACACAAATTCAGCTTTCATTCGACTAAATGCGTGTTCCTTGGTTACAGTAACTCACATAAAGGCTACAAATGCCTTAGCTCAACAGGAAAAATCTATATTTCCAGACATGTGATATTCAATGAACTTGAATTTCCATTTGAATCTTTATTCTCCTCTCAAATTCAATCTACTGAACCTGAAATAATAGTGTCCTATTTTCAGTCTTTCCTCCAACAAACCAACCCAAAATCAACTCCAAGTCCTGGTGATACAGCTCATCCTGAAGCAACCAATGCTCAGCATAACATCCCTCCTAGCTCAAGTAATACTCAGCATGAAGTTTTCAGTAATGATGAGGGTGAAAACAGTGATGACGGTGCTACCAGAAACTTAAATGATCCAGAAACTGGAGCTGAACAATCTCTAAATATAGAATTAGAACATCAATCAGTTGACAAAAATCAGCAAGAAGGAAACAAACATCCTATGACTACAAGGGCAAAGGCTGGAATTTTCAAACCAAAAATATACCTTGGTGAATCAATAGAACCTTCAGAACCAAAAAGTGGTACTGAAGCTATCTTGAACAAGGATTGGAAGAAGGCTATGGATGAAGAGTTCAATGCACTGATGAAAGCAAAAACGTGGAAACTTGTGCCATCATCACCAGCATACAACATTGTTGGAAATAAGTGGGTCTTCAAAGTAAAAAGAAATGCAGATGGATCCTTTCAAAGGCTTAAAGCAAGACTGGTTGCAAAGGGTTTCCATCAGGCTCCAGGGATTGACTTCTGTGAAACTTTCAGTCCAGTCATTAAAGCTTCAACTCTAAGGATCATACTTACCCTTGCAGTCTCGAAGGGATGGACAATCAGGCAAATCGACATCAATAATGCCTTTTTAAATGGCGAACTTGAAGAACCTGTTTACATGAATCAGCCAGAAGGATTCATAGACAAAACCAAACCAGATCATGTGTGCAAGCTGGAAAAGGCACTCTATGGATTAAAACAAGCACCTAGAGCTTGGCATGAAAAACTGAAAACAACACTGATGAGTTGGAAATTTAGACAATCAGCTGCTGACACGTCTCTGTTTTTCTTCAAAAACGAAAGACAGATTATCTTTGCACTAATATATGTAGATGATATCGTGGTAACAGGTAATGACACAAAATTGGTACAAAACTTCATAAAGGAATTGGATAAAACTTTTGCACTGAAGGATATGGGGCAATTGCATCACTTTCTGGGAATTGAAGTGATTTGGCATGACTCAGGTATTCATCTCACTCAGACAAGGTACATCACTGAACTACTCAAGAAATTCGAAATGCAGAACATCAAGCCTTGCATTACTCCCATACCTGCTGGAAAAACCTTATCAAAGGCTGATGGAGAAACACTCCAAGACCCTTCAGCTTACAGAAGTGCAGTAGGAGGATTACAATACCTCTCACACACGCGGCCGGATATCACGTTCTCTGTCAACAAGCTTAGCCAGTTTCTTCAGTCACCAACCACCTTGCACTGGCAAGCCTTGAAAAGAGTACTGAGATATCTGAAGGGAACTATGAATCAAGGACTATGGATACAAAGAAGTGAAAGGCTAAATTTAAGTGGCTTTTCAGACGCAGATTGGGCTTCCTGTCCTGATGACAGGAGATCAACGGCAGGCTATTGCATCTATTTAGGAGATAACTTGGTGGCCTGGTCATCAAAGAAACAGCATGTGGTTGCTAGATCAAGCACAGAATCAGAATACAGAGCCCTCGCATCAGCAGCCTCTGAAATCGCATGGATTCAATCTTTGTTTAAAGAGCTGGAATTGCCTCAGGAAACTACTCCAATACTATGGTGTGATAACATGAGTGCAGGAGCATTAGCAGCCAATCCAGTCTACCATGCCAGGACTAAACATATCGAGCTGGATATTCATTTCGTCAGGGATAAAGTTCTTGCAAAGGAATTGGAAGTAAAATATATACCTTCTTCGGACCAAATTGCTGATTTGCTGACAAAAGGGGTCACACACTCAAGGTTTGCTTTTCTAAAGGACAAGCTTGGAGTTACCTCAGTACCGTCCAGCTTGAAGGGGGGTGTGAAGATTGATACGTAAGTGGCACCTCACTAGACACATCATCAAGGCATTGTTTGGCTAGCTCAACTTCTCTCTCCTTGCTGTTATTCTTCAGTTGTACCGGCCTCAGTGGAGCAGCAACATTGTTGTAAAATTTTATTCCAACATTTCCCTTTATTCATGGATCTAGCTACAGCTGTATAATTCTAGAACATTCACTGTAATCTATATATAGAATGTAACCAAATCAATACAATATACAATTCAGATTAATTTACTTTTTT